>CANXYI010218916.1:0-17620 GCA_948208565.1 Hura crepitans | reverse complement strand
ACAACCAAGCCAAGCATTTATAACCATCAAAATCAGTAAGCAAATAGAACTAAGTTCTCAATTTCTTTGAATCATGTCTCCCTAATTCACTAAGTTCTCACTTAATCAACATACCATGGAAGAAATTAATCATAAGCTCAACATTCTAGCCATCCCTAATCATCATTCATCATTCTAGGCACTTTAATGCATGAAAGAAAGGCTTCAAGTTCAATTACTTGTGAGAGAAGCCCTTAAAATACAGAAGAATCCTAAGCTATCTAATCTCTATAGTGGATTCCCTCTCCCTTCATAGGCTTCAAACTGCCTTCTAATGGCCATAAACACCTCACACACACAATCACATAGGTGTTAGGTAGGTTCTAGCATCAAATGGCAGCCAAAAAAAACCCAAGGGAAGGAGGAGAATCAACCAAGACTCACCTTAAGGTCACTATTCTGGGTTGCTCTAAACTAGTGAATCTTGATGATTTTTATCTCCCAAATGAAAAATCCATTTTACTTAATTCCTTTTCCCCATGGTGGCTAACACATAAAAGTGAATTTAGCCACTAGAATTCTAGGTTTTAGTGAAGGGATGAGAAAGTTATGGCCTTTCTCCTCCTTAGTAATAGCAAGGAAAAGGAGGAAGAACACTTCCTTCATTCCAAGTGGAAATCCACTTGTCAAGTGAGGTTTGCCACTTGGCATGAGGTGGGTCCCACTTTGACATGTCAAGGGTGGTCCTGAAAATCCCGAACCATCCTGATTTTTTGGTAAACTTCAAAAATTCACAGTAATTCACTTAGACCTTAGAAAATTACGCCGTTCATTTTCAAATTCATATTTTAATCCCCTATATTTGCTCGTAAATTTTCATGGCTAGATTCCATCGATAAGATAGTTTTTAGATTGCCTCAATTTGCATGCCAACCTCAAAAATTTTGAGAATTTGCAAATGACCTCGGAATGCAAAAATTCTTTCACCAGTGGATCCAGTGGAATTTTTGAGCTTTAGGGTCCACTATTTTTTAGTCTATTCGGGCACATCCCAAGTCAATCTTGGCTCGAGAAATTTTTATTGCATAGATTCATTCCTTATTGCTTAGAACAAATTATTGTTTCTACTCAATTTTTAAATTTCAACTTTTTCATCAATTTAAAGCCCCTTAAAGTTTCATCACTAGTGCCACTGCCTCGATCTATGTGCAAGTGACTCGACAACCCAAGCACACTTCCCGGACCCTGTGGCACTATTCATAGAGCCTTAAACATGAGCATTACATTGAGCCTTTTCTATTACAAGTCCAAGGGAAGGATGATCTCAATAGCAAAGCCTCGATCTAAACATGCATAAGAATCATTCAAGGAAAACATACATTAACTTGCACATTAACATTCGTATGCATTTAGAAAAGTTAAGCACATACCTCTATCATTGTTAGCATATTCATTTATCTAGGAAAAGATACATTTTAGATTCATCATTCCTCCAAGCATGCATTTATTCAAGCACCATATTCCTTCATTTGGAGAAAATTAGGGACTAACACGTATATCATTCATTCATGAGTATCACTAAATCATGCAAATATTTTTTCCCACATCCATTTCATAGGCATACAGTCAGTAGATACACATCAATTTATTCATAGTACACATATCCACATCAATCACTCAATCACAAAATTCATTCACTAGAGTAGCTTATTCATAATACATACATGTATACAGACATCTGTTCATTCACAAAATTGCATTAATTAAGTAGCAAAATTAATGGCATGTTTGTTAGTCAATGTTCACTTATTAGCTCATTTACAATGCATCAGTTCATTCACATCTATTTAGTATGCATAAACATGCATCAGCTCAAACATGCATGCATTATCATTAGCACATTCATTATTATGCAAGAGCATCTTACTTAGGCACCAATTATATAGCTCAGGCACACAAAGGACATATAACATACATGTACACATCTAAATAAGATCCATAATCTATGATAAAGTTACATTCATCATTAATTCATCTAAAGAGAACTAGGCACAAACTTACCCATTAAGTAGCCAAAAATGTAGGGCACCACATTAATGTCAGCTTAAGGCATTAGTCCCTTATTCAACTCATATATGTACATCTCTTTCAAGTGTTAGTCATATAGTTCATACACACAAAATGCACACTTACATATATTTAGAAGAAAATTAGGTACATATATATTAGATTTATTCAAGGAAAACATAACACTAATAAACATGCACATTCTCATATGCATAACTATACACACACATTTGACACCTTGCATGTAACATCTAAAAATCTCAATTTTGTGAATAGTTGTGACACTCATAAGTTAAGGGTCCATGAATAGTACCTCTAAGGCTTGAAAAGGTTACCCGGAGTGCTGGATCACTTTCATAAGGCACGAAAAGGGGTATATTGCTCATTAAACTTCAAGGGGTTAGAAAATGCTGAAATTACTTAATTTAATAATTTTGCTTAACCAATAATTTAGTTTAGGCCATAATCTAGTGGGCTATATGCTTAAAAAGACTTAGGCTAGGAATAACCTAGAATGTGCCCGGACAGACCTAAAAATAGCATACCTTGAGGGTCAAAAATTCCACTGAGACCATTGGTGAAGGAATTTTAATTTTTTGAGGTCATTCACTATTTTTTCAAAATTTCTCAATTTTCAGAGGAATTAGTTAACTGACGTGCTGATGGAATTGTGTTGTGAAATTTTACTAAACCTTGACTAGGCCTAATAAAGGATTTTTAGAATAAACATAATGATTTTTTAAGGTCTTAGTGAATTTTAAAAAATGATTAAAGTTATAGTTGAAATCGAGCATTTTCAGGGTGCTCGGATGCCACATGTCACCACTTGAGGCACCTATTCATCACTATAAATACCCATGTAATGGCCATATGGACTCCTATTGCCACCTCACCCCTCCACTCACTTTTCTTCCTCCCCTCTCCCTTCTTCCATTGCCAATGCCAGCTCTACCCTTCCTCCACCATTTTTGCCACCAATGGTCACCATTCCACCACCACTCTTCCACCATAAATCATAAAAAGATATGGGAAGGTGTTAATCAAGCATGTAAATCCCATAGATATCTCTAGAAGTGGTAAAAATTCACCAAAGATTCAAGTTACCTATATGGTAGGCTAAAAATCCAACTTCATGTGTAAGGGGTCTTTCTTCCTTTTTATTTTAGTTTCTAGCAGTCCCCTTAATTCTAAGCAATCCCATGTAATTAGATTTTTCAATTTGAAGCTTGTGTGACTTTTAGGATTTTTCTAAACTAGTGCATTGTGTATGTAGGCAATAAAAGAAAAGCTATGTAACAAAGGACTTAGTTATTCTAAAGAGTGGGAAAAGCCTTGAAGTGTGTATAGGTACGTGAATTTGATTGAATACAAGCATGCCATGTTGTATTTGAATGTGAATTATCTTGCACATGCCTATGGAAGTTCTAAATTAAACATGTATTGTGTGGGAACTATTGATGCAAGCCTAATTTGGTATTGGTTATGTATGATTTTAATGGTTTGTACATTGAAGTGGTGAAAAAAATAGATGTAAGGCCATAATCTCATTTTGGTTGAGAGGTTTATTAAGGTATTTTGGCATGTAAGGAATATATGTAGTATGTATGTATGGTGTATGTAATGGGAAATAGTATGGTTGGCATGGAAATAGATTTATATGTGGTGAATTTGATGAGACAATGCATGTATATGTGTGAACATGGTGTGGTCGAGGCATATGTGTAGTGTGTCATGGCATGGCATACATGGTAAGTTATGTGTACATGCTAAGATTATGGTATGTGACATGTATGTGTTATGAAATATGGAAAATGCATGTGTATGATCATGGGTAAGCAATAGTCATGAGTTATATATGCTATGGTGGGTATGGTGAGAATGGTGTGTCATGATGTGTGATGTGCACGAATGCTATAACATCATGAACCTGTAATGTATGACATGGAATTGGCATGGAATATGTGTAACCATGCATAGAAACATGGCATGTGTTATGACGAGTTAATGTAAGAAAAAAGGGGTTAAGAAATGGTGTGAGAAATGGCTTGAAAATTGACTTGTAAGGTATGAATAAAAATGATCTATAATACCATGAAATGGGATATGAAATTTAGGTACTTTATATACTTGATGTTAATGGCAGTGTGAGGCCATTGTAGTTGCCTTATTGGATTGAATAGTAGAAGAGTATTTGTAGATTAAAATGTCATGTTAATATAGCTTGCAATTGCATGGGAAAATGTTAAGGAAAATGGAAATTGACCTATAACTGTGTCCCTAATAATAAAATGAACATGTAACTATGTAATGGATTATACTTGTGTAGAAATGACTTGTAATAGGGACATGACATGGACATGAAATATGACTTGTGATAATGGCATGTAAGAGGGATAAAAAGGGGCCTATAACATTTTTTTAATGGACCTATAACTGTTGAGCAATAAAATGGACCTATAATTGTCTAGCTAAATTTTGACTATGGAAAATAAATCATAACTATCTGTTAATAAATTATAAATAATTTAAAATAGTTATCAGTAATAAAATAAACGCAAATAAAAGACAATTTGCCTATTAGTTAGACATCCACTGGATGGGTTGATCGGTCAACTAGGGATTAGCAGCTGCTAGATATTTATCTATTTATCAAATTAGGCTAATGCAATAATTGGGATCTATAAGATAGGCCACTGCACTATATTATTGATATTACTATTTGTTTATCAGACTAGGCCAGTACAACGACTAGGATCCATAAGATAGGCAACTGCAATATATTATTAATATTACTATATGTTCATTAGACTAGGCCAATGTAGTGGTCAGGGTCCATAAGATGGGCCACTGCAGTATGATGTGAACAATGTGATATGATAACATTAATATTTGTCTGGTAATAGAGAGATACAGGCCCTACTATTAGACCAGGCTAGTGCAACAATTAAGGTCCACAAGATGGGCCACTGCACTAAAGTGGGTGCAGAGCTTGAGGTCCAAAACGCAGGACCACTACATAGTTTGAGTTCCCTTTTGGTCCAGTGTCTAAATGTGTAATCTAACTAGTTAGACCTATTTAATAAACAAAATAATTTACTCAATTATAGATAACAGTAACACATAAATTAATGATAGTCCAGAAATGGCATAAGTAAAAATAGTTGAATTACCAAACTGGTTAATAAAATGATATTATTTTGCTACATGGCTATTATGTATTGCATTCATGCATCCATGGCATGTCTAATTCATATGTATGCTTGCATTGACATGTTTTTATTATTTCAAATTCTCCATTGAGTTTCATACTCAGTGTACCAGTGTTTTGGTGTGCAGGTAATAGCAAGTAGCAGTCTAGCCTCGAGTTTTGTGTCGTGTAGTAATAAAGGCATTAAAGGGTATAAGATTTTTTATTTTAATTGTTTTAGTAGTCACTAATGTAAATACTGTAGGTTATGGGTTCAATTAGCTTGGAAGCTACTAAAGTCTGTAATTATAAGTGTAATCAATTATGTAAAAATAGGGCCTTTTATTTGAATGCTTGATTTTTTTTTATTCTGATGTTTTGGGCCTGAGACGTTGTGTGATGTCTGAATGTTTATTGAGGATATATTAATGATAATGGAGGACTAGAAGGGTCTAGAGGGTGATAGAAGTAATGGTTAAGGTTATTAGAAGTGTTTTTAACATGTTAAAATTTTCAGAATGTCACTTGGATAGTCGTTGTGCTGCCTAAATTTTGATAAAATTATAATTAACTGTAGGATGGGTTTATAGGTTAAATATACCTTGAATAGTGATGTCTAAGTGATAGATAGAGAATCTAGGCAATATCTTCTCATATAATAAATAATTTGTAAGTATTAAGCGAATACGGGTCTTGAGCAATTTCAGGATAGGTGACTTAGTGGAAAGTACATCGCTTATCGAGTTTCTTCAAGATTCTTATAGGGGGTGTCACAATAATGCTTTTCAAGGTATGAATACTGTCCCCTAAGTAATTGGGTCACACTAAGGAGGCTAAAATGGGAGTACTAGTCATGAAACTTGGATGGGAAAAATAATGATAAAAATGAAGTAACTAGCACTAGCCACTAAACCAATAAATTATTTTACACTAATATCTAGTGAATAGAGACCTTAGTTTACATCAAGCCAAGATGTGCTAGGACTGACCTAAAAATGGTATACCTTAAAGGTTAAAAATTCTAAATGATTCAATGGTGGTGGAATTAGAATTTTCTGACATCAATTGATATTTAATTGAAATTTCTTAACTATGTAAGTGAATAATTAACCTACTTCCCTTTGGAATTTGAGCCTGAGAATTTTTAGGTCTTTTAATTAAGGAATTCGGTAATTTTTGACACTAAAAGCATGAATTTTAAGTCCTTTAACATTTATTTCATATTTTTGAAGCCTAAACCAAAAATAGGATTAATCGGGGCCATCTGTTCTCCACGTGGTGCAATCGTGGCCATCCACCCTTTGGTTTGTGCATATTTATGGTAGTAAAATAGACCTATCTTCTTAACCACAAATACCCGTAGGTTAATGCCATATGTCGAAATCCTTCAATTTATGCATGAAAACTGATCCTTATGACTTTTGAAACCCAAATCTGTAACACCTGTAAGTCAGAGTTTCATGAATAGTACCTATGAGGCTTGAACAGTGCTCCTCGATAGTTGAGGCACCTTA
The DNA here is from genome assembly GCA_948208565.1 of Hura crepitans. NCBI lineage: Eukaryota > Viridiplantae > Streptophyta > Magnoliopsida > Malpighiales > Euphorbiaceae > Hura > Hura crepitans. The sequence continues at coordinate 10,873 of CANXYI010218916.1, read as the reverse complement.
ATATGGCCAGAAAGAGGCGTATTAGTTATAAAACTTTGATGGGCTAGAAAATGGACAAAAAGAAATAATTTTAAAATTTAGCAGAACCAATAAATTATTTCAAGCCAAGAACTAGTGAATAATGACATAAAATGAGTTTGTGCCAGACAGCTTCGAGATGTGCTTAGACGGACCTAAAAATACTATACCCTATAGCTCAAAAATTCCAATCTACATATGGGTGAAGTAATTTTAATTTTTAGAGATCATCTTATATTTTTTTGAAATTTCTTATTTTTACATATGAATAGTAATCAGGGTTGCCTTTGGAATTTGAGCCTAAAATTTTACGGGCCTCTTAATGGGCCTAATCAAGGACTTTTAAGTCTAAAATGACTATTTATAGAGGTCTATAAAAATTAAAATGAATTTTTGATGTTTAAAAAGAAATCGGGTGAATACAAGCTGTTCAATCGCCAAGTGTCGCGATCCGAGCCATCCACCTTACTAATATAAAAGCCTTAGACATGTGGGAGGGTCACATTTGTAAAGCCATCATCCTTTCCCTTTCTTCCCAAAAATTTGACACCATATTCACAACCCCTCTCCTACCATTTTTCTTTTCTCTCTTTCTATACACACCAAAACCTCATAAAAATTATATAGAGCCAACCCTTCATGGTCCTTATGACGAATTCCAAGTGATATAAGTGAAAATTTTGGCTTGGAAAGTGAGATATCACTAAGGGGTGAATAGTGCCATTTTCAAGTGTAAGTGATAGGATTTCAATTTTTATTTTTGTTTTAGGTAGCTTATGTGATTCTAAGGAAACCCTTGTTTTATTAAATTTTAATTTGGAGCTTTATAGAATTTTTGGGAATTTTTCTAAGTGTTGGAATGGTTATGTTTAGGGCAAAGAGAAGGAATTGAGGGAGAACCTCAACCAAGGCCATAAACGATGGAAAAAGGGGTATTCTCACACCCTAAGTATCTGGATTCGGTGTCATTCTTACGTGCCATATAGTTTTGCATATGTATATGTGTGTGAGTGTGTATGAAAGTGGTAAAAATTGAGCTAGTGTATGGAATTGATGTAAATTGGCTATGGCATTATGATTATGGTAGGAAAATAATGTTGTATACATAATTTAGGTGAAAGAAAATAAGTATAAGTGTGTGACTTTACTTTGGCCGAGTGGTGTGTGTGTGATGGGTATGATGTGTGAACATGCATATGGCATGAGTCTATGGCAATGGCATGAAAATGGAACGAAAACTATGATGTAAAAAGGAATGGAAAGAAAAGAAATGATAAATAGTAGTTTAGTGAGGTGACCTAAAAATGGTATGTAAGTGTGTTATATGTAAAAGAATATGGCTTGGTTAGTTTGGAATATGAAAATAATGGCCTAATGGGAGATAGATAAGTTAATGATAATAAGGATGTATAATAGTTTATAATAAGGTCAATCAAGGATTGATATATGTGATGGCATGACAACTATGAGATGATGAAATGACCATATGAATAGTGATTCATATGTGAATGACCAAATGAATAGTAACGTGTGGAAAAATAACTAAATAAGTAGTGTTATGTGAAAATGACCCATAACTAAGAAAGGTGCAAAAGTGCACCCATATTAAACATGTGAGATGTTAATATTGTTATGGTAAATAAAAGATGACTATTAATTGAATAATGAAGAATAATCAGTAACTAGGCCTAATAGTTAGACACCCAATGGACAGTTTTACTAGTCAACTAGGGAGTTTCCAGCTGCTAGGCAGATTAGTCCTTCTAGGGCCACTATTGTATGATAGAGATAGGGAGTGCAGCCATTAAGGTTCTGATGTTGAGCCTTACACACTCGGGTATTAGGCAATCCATATGGGATATTCCCTACTACCTATTGGATTTATTGTGGATATTAGGAGGTCCCATAGGGCTAATACCTGCTATCCACCAACTTAATGATGGATATGTTGATTGGGATATTAGGAGGTCCCACGAGATTAATCCCTACTATCCCTTTACAGATATTAGGGGGTCTACAGATTAATCCCTGCTATCTGCCAGTCTAGAATTGAGAGGTTCTAGTGAACTTATCCTTGCTATCGGATCAAGTAGGTATAGCTATCGAGGTCTAAAATGTGGGCCACTATATAGTACAAATCCTGCTATCCACTATCTTAAAAAGTAGCATAAATCCTGCTATCTGGTGTCTTAAAGCGTAGTACAGATTCCGCTATCTGATATCTTAAAGAGTAGTCTATCTTTCATAGGCCTAAATGGTAAAGTAACTAAATGAATGTCAAATAATATGCCGAATAATGATGGTTAATAAGTAAAGATAAGAACTAAAATAATGAAGCTCACTAGATGAAACCAGAATAAGTTACTTCCATGATAAGGCACTATAAAGTTTAACACATAGCTAATGAATAAGTAATAGTATCGCATGTAAATGACTTTATTGCTTGTGTTATGGCACATCTCATATCATCTATCTATGTATACATACATGACATGCATTTGTTATATCAAATCCACCATTGAGTGTATACCCAATATCTTAGTATTTTGATGCACAGGTTGTAGACGTGGTTAGTTGACTAGTCTTGTCAAGTGTAGTATAGCTGTTGTATTTTCTAGGTAAAACTTTCTGTACTTTTGGGAGTTATTAATGATGGCACTTATGTATATGTGTGAAAGACATATGCTTAATGACTATAAATTATGAACATATGGTCTAATGGTTGCATGAATAGTATGAATAAATATATATGTGTCTAACTAGTTGCATAATATGACTATGTTGTTATTAGATATGGTGTGTAATAGCCCCTGCCTATTCCTAAAGGAAATAGACAAAGAGTACTACTTCCCATAGGTCACTCATCCTTAAATTACCCCAAGTTCATTCGTTTAACACTTATGACTTCTTTCGTATTACTATTCTATCTCGACTAATTAGTAGTTATTACTGTGCAACCTTCTAATACTACTTATTTTAGTTTGACAAAACATTATCTTTCATCCATTACCCATTTTATAGAAAATTTGATAGCATAACGGCTACTCGAGTGAAAAACTAAAAATTTTTCTTGCATAAAAAAAGTACTTCTATGGCTATCATCCACACATATCACAACTCCTAGACCTATTTGGTCCCCCAAGTCACATCACAACATAGCTAATAATATCAACATAGGGTCTCAAACCCACTTCACGTAAGCAATTAATACTGTCATGTGATATAAGCTACACAAAATCATACATATACTATCGTTTTAAGTTATTTAAACAGTTATTCTTACATGTTTACCCTATACATCATCTAAAACCATATTTATCCTATATATCCACACATATACATGAGTGCCACTATACAATCTCCTAAAAAGTACAGAAAGGTTACCCTAAAAGAGTAAACAACTATACTACTTATGGTGAGGCTGGCAGCTAATCACATTTACAACCTGCGCATCGAAACACCAACACATTGAGTATACACTTAGTGGTGGAATTGATATAACAAATGCATGTCATGCATATACACATATATCAATGACATAAAGTGTATCTAAGAACAAGTAATGAAATCATGCATATCATATTATCAAGTTTATTAGCTAGGTTCTACCCATTTCAATATCTTGTATACAAGTAACTAGTTTTATTAGTCATATTATTTTACATCTAATTAATCCATTTATTATTCAGGCCTATAATAGACAGACGACACTAAAACACTGAATAGCAGGATCTATACTGTGTAGTGGCCCACATTTTAGGCTTCGATAGTTATACCTATCTAGTCTGATAGCAGGGATCAGCTCCGTAGAACCTCCTAATACCGAACTAGTAGATGATAGGGATTAGTCTATGGACCCCTAATATCTACAGAGGGGATAGCAAGAATCAGTCCATCAGACCTCCTAATATCCTAAATCCTTATGTCGAACATAACACTGGTGGATAGCAGGGATTAGCCCTGTGGGACCTTCCACAATCAAACCAATGGGTAGTAGGGATCAGCCTCGAAAGGCCTCCCAATACCTGAACGTGTAGAGGCTCAACATCAGAACCTCGATGGATGCACCTGCCACATTAATTAGACAACAGTGGCCCCGAAGGAAGCAAACTGCCTAGCAGCTACTAACTCCTTAGTTAACCGATCAACCCATCTAGTGGGTGTCTAACTAATGGGCCTAACCACTGATTAATCATTATTACTTAGTTTCCAGTCATCTTTTAAGTGTCACAACATTGCTAATATCCCATAATTACAATAAGGGTGCACTTATGCATCTTTTCCAGTTACGGGTCATTTCCAGTAGAAACACTATTCATATGGTCAATTTTTCCAATTTTATTATTCATTTGGTCATTTTTATGGTAATCACTACTCATATGGTTAATTTCTTTCTACCATGATTTCCATGCCATTACATGTATGAATCATAATCCTTTTATTTTCTACCCATTATCACCTATATGATCACCAATTTATCCATATTCAATTAAGCTATTCCTTTCACCTATCTACTAACCATTTCTCATGCCTATTTTCATGTAACAACTTTACATACCATTTTAGGTCATAACTTATTTATTCCTTAATTTTCTCATGCCATGTCTTGCATTTATTCTTTCATGCCTATTTTTATGCCAATTACATGCTAAAGCCATACATTCCATGCCATTCCTATGCACACATGCTATGACACATACATACACCTATTTCAGCCATTCCCACTACACATATTTCTACTCATTTTCTCTCACCCAAATCATGCATACACCATTATTTTCATAACTTAAACACAATCATACCATTAATTTCTATCAATTCCATACTATACACTCACTTTTATGAATTTTATACACATTCACACATACACACGCATGCAAAATCATATGGCATGTATAATTTACATCAATTCCACATACCTAGAGTGTGAGAACACTCTTTTTCCACCACTTTAATGCTTAGTTTTAGCTCCCTCCTCCACTCTCTCTCTTTGACCTAACATACACAATTTTTCATTTAGAAAATTCTCTAAAAATTCTACAAAGCTCTAATTAAAAATCTAAAAACATAGGTTTCCTTAGAATCACCTAAGCTACCTAGAACAAAAATAAAAAAAATTAGAAAAACTACACTTAAATAAAGATTAGGCACTATTCACCCTAAGTGAATATCTCTCTTTTTAGGAAAGTTTTTGCCAATCTTCCACTTGGATTAGCTTTTAGAGGTCATGAAGGGTCTAGGGCATATGATTTTTTTGAGAAATGGTGGCGTGTGGGAGGAAAATAGAAAGAAAAAAATGGAGGAAGGGTGGGAGGAGAATGGCATGTGACTCCTTCACATGTGTAAAGCCTTTAATATAGGCAAAGTGGATGGCTCAAATTGCAACACGTGGTGATCTAATGGTCCGTATTCACCTAATTTCTTTTTAAGCTTCATAAATTCATTTTAATTTTTGTAGACTTCCAAAAATACTCATTTTAGTTTTAAAAATGCTTGATGAGGCCCATTAAGAGGCTTGTAGAATTTCAAGCCCAAATTCCAAAGATAACTATAGTTATGATTCACACATAAAAATAAGAAATTTCGAATAAATACCAGATGATCTTAGAAAATTAAAATTCCTTCACCAATATGTAGATTGGAATTTTAAGGTTCATGGTATGTATTTTTGGGTCTGTCCGAGCATATCCCGAGGTTATCCCGGCACAACCTCATTTTATGATACTATTCACTAGTTTTTAACTTGAAATGATTTGTTGGTTTTGCTAAATTTTTAAATTATCTCATTTTGTCCATTTTTTGTCCCGTCAAAGTTTTATGATCAATACGCCCCTTTCTAGCCTTACTGAGGTGCCTCGACTCACAAAGAGCACTATTCATGCCTCGAAGGTATTGTTTATGAACTTTGGACATGCTGGCATTACAATTCTTCCCTTCTTAAGGAATTTCATCCTCAAAATTAACTATTATACAAATATGCAGGTATTGTGTCTTCATTTGTTCTTTGCTCTTCTAGATGGCTTCTATCATCTATGATGTCTCTATAAAACCTTCACTAAAGGGATAGACTTGTTTCTCAGCTGCTTTACTTCTATAGCTAGGATCTATACCGATTCCTCCTCGTATGTTAAATCCCACTATACTTGTATCTCCTCTGCTGCTATAACATGGGAGGGATCTGATCTATATTTCCTTAGCATAAAGACATGTAAAACATCATGGATTTGTTGCAGCTCAATTGGCAATGCTACCCTATATGCTAATGGTCATACCCGCTCAGTGATCTCATAAGGACCAATAAACCTAGGGCTAAGTTTACCCTTTTTGCTAAAGCTGAGCATCTTATTCTATGGCGACACTTTTAGAAATACCTTTTCACCAACTTCATACTCCACATCCCTCCATTTCAAATCTACATATGATTTCTATTGGTTAGTAGTAGCTTTCAAGTTTTTTCTTAAGATTTGACTTTATCCTCTACATCCTGAATCAAATTTGATCCCATGATTTTTTTTTCTCCTACCTCACTCTAACAAAGGGGACTTCAGCACCTTCTACCATATAATGCTTCATAAGGTGCCATTCTTAAGTTGGCTTAGTGGCTGTTGTTGTATACAAACTCAACTAAGGATAAGTATTGATTCCAACTAACTCTAAACTCTATTGCACAACTGCATAGCATGTCTTCCAAAATCTGTATAACCCATTCGGATTGTCCATCTATCTGAGGGTGGAATGCAGTACTATATGATAGTCGAGTACCCAAGGCTTTATGTAGCTTCTTCTAGAACTTAGAAGTAAATTGGGGGTCCCAATCTGAGATAATAGCTATGGCACTCCATGTAGTCATATGATCTCATTAATGTAAAGCTGTGCGAGCTTATCAAAAGAGTAATCCATCCTAACCGAAATAAAGTAGGCTATTTTTGTCAATCTATCTACTATCACCCATACAACATCACATTTAGATCATGTCATAGGTAGCCCTATCACAAAATCCATAGTGATCTTTTCCCACTTCCATTCTGGTATTGCTATGGGGTGTAGTAATCTAGAAGGAACTTAGTGCTTTGCCTTCACCTGTTGACAAGTTAAACATCAGGCTACATATTCTGCTACATCTTGCTTTATTCCTGGCCACTAATAATGGGGTTTCAAGTCAAGGTACATCTTTGTGCTTCCTGGGTGCATGGAATACAAAGCTTTATGAGCTTCCTTTAAAATTTGGGTTTTTAACTCATCTACTTCTGGAACACATAGCCTGCCATGATAATATAGACCTTCATCAACTCCCAATTCAAACCTAGTATTCTTTCCCTCTTTGGATTTACTTATGGTCTACACCAATTGATCATCTCTTATCTGAGCCTCCTTTATTTGCTACTTGAAATTAAGTTTAACTTGCAGTACAGCCAAAATTGCATTCTCTTATGTGTATGCTACTCTGGCATGCATGGTTCTAAAGGCAGTAATAAACTTTTAACTTAATGCATTTACGACTATATTTGCCTTCCTTGGATGGTACTCAATCACATAATCATAATCTTTTATCAATTCTATCCATCGTCATTGCCTAAGGTTTAGTTCTTTTTGTGTGGGCAAGTATTTCAAGCTTTTGTGGTCCGTGTAGATATAACACTTTTCTTCGTACAAGTAGTGTCTCCACACTTTCAATGTAAACACAATAGCTGCCAACTCTAAGTTGTGTGTGGGATAGTTCCACTCATGTGGCTTTAACTATCTAGAGGCATATGCAATCACCTTTCCTTTTTGCATCGAGACACAACTAAGCCCATTTTGTGAAGCATCACTATATATGATGAACTCTTTTCCTTGTTCAAGTTGAGTAAAGATCAAAGCTTTCATCAACATAGTTTTCAACCTATCAAAATTGGCATAGCATTTATCATCCCATTCAAACCTCACTTCTTTCCTTAACAATTGAATCAGTGGGGCTACAATTATGGAAAAACCTTTAACAAATCTTTGGTAATACCTAGATGATCTTAGGAAACTTTGGATCTCCATCACATTCCTAGGAGGATTCTATTCTAACACCACTTTCACTTTGCTTAGATCCGCTTTAATACCTTCAGCTAAGATACTATAGCCCAAAAAGGTAACTTCCTTCAACTAAAACTCATATTTACTCAGCTTGGCATACAACTACTTCTCTCTCAATATTTGTAAAACAATTATAAGGTGCTGCTCATATTCCTCTTGACTCTTGGAATACACTAAGATGTCATTTATGAATACCATAATGAACTGGACTAAATAAGGCTTAATCATTCGGTTCATCAAATCCATAAAGGCTATTGGAGCATTTATGAGCCCAAATGGCATCACTAAGAACTTGTAATGCCCATGCCAGGTTCTAAAAGCTATTTTAGAGATGTCAACTTCCTTAATCTGCAACTAGTGGTACCCCAATCTCAAGTCAATCTTTGAAAAGACACTAGCACCTCGTAGCTGGTCAAAAAGGTCATTAATCCTAGGCAATGGGTATTTATTCTTAACTGTTACTCTATTCAATTACCTATAGTCGATGCATAACCTAAGAGACTAATCTTTCTTTTTCATAAATAGTACAGGTGCTCCCCAAGGTGAGGTACTAGGTCTAATTAAGCCCTTGTCTAGTAGTTCCTACAATTGCACATTTAGCTCCATCAACTCTATAGGTGCTATCTTGTATAGAGTGATAGATACTGGGGTAGTGCTAGGGTATACCTTAATCTCAAAATATAATTCTCAATGTGGTGGTAAATCCAAGCAATTTTTTAGGAAATACATCAGAGAATTCTGATACCACATGTATCTGATCTAGGCTAGACACTACATTGCTAGTGTCCATTATATGAGCTAGGTATGCCTTACATCTTTTTTAGATAAGTTACCTTGCTTTAACAGCTAAAATCAGGGTAGAAAAGGAATTCTTACTACCTACAATAGTCACTTTGTAATGACCTGAAAAACTCGACTCTCATGAATAGTACTTCCTAGGGTGAATAATGCTTTTCAAAACTAAAGTTGCACTAAATGTACTGATGGGTAGTGTTAATTATGAGAGAATTTTTGGCAAAGTTTGAAGCCAATCCAAAGTCATTTAGATGGATAAAAATGATAAATAAGATTTTACAGTAGTATCCTATGAATAGTGCCACAAGCAAAGCTGAATTATAAATAAAATAAAAAGTTACTCAAAATAATTTCAAAATGTTATGACCTGATACTCAAATATTCTGAATAGTTCATTGGCTTTGGAATCAAAATTCTAAGATCGGGAAGTATTTTTATAGAATTTTTAGGACATAAAATGCATTAATTTTTTAGGTTTTAATCGTAGTTTAGGCTTAAGATTTTGAGAGGATTTAGGACTTGGATTTATGGAATTTTGGGGATAGGAATGTAGGAAAACTGATATTCCTATCAGTTATAATAATTTTTCAAAGAAAAGAAAAAAATTATTTTGAAAAGTATAAAAAGGGAAATCCTAATTTCCTTCCCATACACACCAAATTCTCCTCTACTCCTCCTTCACCAAAATCCTGCCCCTCCTCTCTCTCTCTCTCTTTCTCTTATTGATTCCTTCCTCAATCGAAAGAGCCACTCTATGAGCTTATACCCAAAATGATGAGCATCTCAAGATGAGTTTTTGGACACCAAAATCATTGGGAATGATAGAGTATATTGGGAGAAAATTTAAGAAGAATTCTAAGGTGAATAGTAACCTTTTCTCTCTCAAGTTTTTCTTTTCAGCAAATTTTATTTTTCATGGGTTCCTAGGGTGTCGTAGAGTGCATATCTAGGCTCGAAATATTTTTTTGACATGAAAATTATTTTATATTATTTATTAAAGTTCATACCCTTTTGAATTCATAGGCGAGGCATCGACCCAAGCCTCCTGAGGTAAGGAGAAGGCTTAAGCCAACTTTAGGCATTTCATGCAACTCATTTTGGTATGTGTAATCACCTTAATTAGAGAATAAATGCATGAAAATCAATATGCCATAAAGTCACATAATAGTCATAAATGCTATAAATTGCATAAATATGATTATTTATGTTTCATATATTTAATAAGGTGACTAGAACATGTTATATAAGTGTGATGTACATTTGTGAAGCAATTAAGGGATAAATGGTATTATGTGAATTTTAGGCATATAGTGAGGTGGTATGTGACTAAGGTGCATTTATGTGTATAACATTGATTTTTGTTATTACATGACATAAAATGCAATACATGGTGGGGATATAGGGGTTAAATGATCCTAGAATGATGTTTTGCTCGCTTATGTGGTTATATGACCTTATGATGCCATTATATGACGTTATGTGCATAAATGGCTCGGATATCATGTTTTGTGCCAAAGTGCCATTCTGAATGTGATTTATGATGACTAAAGTGTGTGTGCATGATTGGTGTTAGTAGAATGCCAATTTGCATGTTGTATAGCTTATTGATGCGTAGGTGGGCATATAATGTATGGATGTCACTATATACCGAAAATGTGTATAAAATGAGATGTTAAGCAAAATGTGATAGTTATGCATAACCATGAGGCATGAGATGATATAATACATGTTAATGATGAAAGAAATGATAAAATGCATGTTTATGAGTCTGGTTGAGTTATTCTAGCTTTTACACCTAGGCAATGTGCCTAATCGGTGTTTTGAGCCATATGAGCCTATTTTAGCAATGTCATGTTTTAGTTAAAACATGTGATTTAGCATGATTGTTTAGGGCTCACTGAGATGCAAAATGTCCATTGGATTGCATGTATGCATGAGATGATAATAATTATGTTATGCATTAAAAATGGCTTAAAATAAAATAATCGACGAATTT
>CANXYI010218877.1:0-12838 GCA_948208565.1 Hura crepitans | reverse complement strand
CCTTGTCTAGAAACTCTCTTACTTCTCATTCTAGATCACCTTTATTATATGCAAAACTGCTCCTAAAATAAAGAAGTCTTTAATCTTCATAGTAGCTATATGACATTTGATGTCATGATTCAACCCTTTTTTAACCTCTTGTATCTTTCGGCTTTTGTTAACACAATCTTTTTTTTATATCTGCTTAGCTTTCTGAGTTCCTTCTCATATTCCAAAATGGACCCATGTTATTGTTTTAGATCAATAAACTCTTACCACTTTTGATGACCCAAAATGGACCCATTATATTTTTCCTCTTCATTTTAATTAAATTTGCCGGTATAGTTCATATTTTACCATTTCTAAGTCATTATGATTCTTTAGCTCATTATATGGGCGTAAGACATAAATAGACATTATATCTAAGAATATTTCACAATAAATGACCATTTTTCTAATCAAGCTCGTGAACATTTTCATAAGTCATTTATTATGACTGAAGCCATAACATATGATTACCATTCCATTTAACCCACTTGCTTCACAAATAAGAATGTGCATAATTCATATGCCAACTAACCATCAAACTTATACATCCAAAATACATAAATATTTATGCATAATTACATAGTAAATTATGGCCCAATGAACCCCACCACTAAGCAATGACATAAACTTCACATTCTTAGTCATTTTTAACACATACAAGACACATTTTCATGCCTCACCCATTTGACCTATTCATTGTTCACACCCAAGGCATATGTTTGTTTGCATGTTACACATATGCCACATCCTTATAACATCAATAAATGCACTTAACACACAAATATTACATTATGAGCAAATATGCACACAAATATACCAATATGAACATCTTGGCCACCTATAAGCTTTTACACCATTTATTTCCTTCTCACATATTCATCATGCCTAGTAAACTCATACCATTCACTTGATGCATACCATAAACATTTTGATCCACATTCATTTCAATCACATTACATAATTCACATATAAATCATATGCAAAACAACACTAATTTTTGCCATAAGGTAATGTACATTCACTCTCTCATTTTCATCATCTTACATATATAAAAAGACATGGAAAAACTATGGCATTGTCATTAATTCATTTCTTTTATTCATTTAGTTCCATTTTCTCATAAACACCCATTTACATACATATATAACCATTTAGAGCATATATTAATTGAACAAATTATATCGATTACACTTACTTTGCTAGTTAAAATGCACACACAAGGTCAAATTATGCCTTTTTCTTCCCTTTGTCATTCTGTTTGTCACTCTGCTCAACTACGGAATATAGATTCATTTGATTAAAATTCGTAGAAAATCATACGATTGCTAAAAATGAAAACTGATTACATAGAAATACTTTTAGGCATTAGAGGAACCTAGGAAAAATGTCAAAGTTCAAAAAAATGACCCGAGTGAAAAATGGCTACTATCCACCTGGACATAAAATAAAGCTTTTTAAACAATATTTTTTAAAACTTCTGCTTCACACTACTTTTAAAGACCATAGATAGGCTACCATTTAATTTTTGTAACTTAATTTGGCTTAAAAAGGAGGATTGAAGAATCATAAATGGTGATTCTTCTCTAAGGGTGGCACCGGCTGGAAAGAAGAGAAGGAGAGGGAGTGTCTTTCACTATTCATTCTTTGACCATGTGTGAAAATGTTGACTTATATAGATGTGTTAATTTATGGAGAATTAATTATTTTCCCCTTTTCATCCATTTGTTAAAAATTGAACTCACTTTCTTTTCCTCTAATTTTACTTTCAAAAAATAAATTAATTAATGTCCCATAAGTCTCTGAAAATTAGAGCTTGAAAATCACAAAAAATCGAATTTAAATGCCAAATTTCATGTAACCTGATTTTAGTAAAAATACTTCCTGATCTCTAAAAATTTTGATTCCAGCTCTATTAGACTCATTGGAATTTTTTATTATCAGGTTGTATAAGTTTTAGAATTTTTTGAGCAACTTTGAAAATTATTTACGGTTCAACTTTGCCTTGGTCACTATTCCCAAGACACTGTCATAAAAGCTTTCTTAGCATTTTTACTCAATCAAATGAACTCTGATTGATTTCAAAATTTGCCAAAAATTATTTTATGACTAGTACTTTCATCCAGTAACTTTAGTGCACCCTAAGTCTCGAGAGCACTATTTATCTCGTGAAACAACTATTCATAAAATCAAGATTTTTTTAGCATTACATTTCTTCCCATTTTAAAAGAAATTTCATCCTCAAAATTACCTAGTTTAAACAAATGAGGACACTACTCCCTCATCTTAGCATTTATCTCTCAGTTGGCTTTTTCCATTCCATGATGTCTCTAGAGTACTTTCACCAAAGGCATAGACTTGTTTTGAAGTTTTTTTACCTCTATTGCCATGATCTTCATAGGTTCCTCCTCATATGTTCGACTTGATCTAACTTTAACTTCTCTAGCTGATATAACATGTGAAGGACCAAATATGTACCTCCGTAGCATAGACACATGAAAGGCATCATACATCTATTGAAATTCATGAGGTAAAGCAAGCCTGTAAGCTACTGGTCCCATATGTTCTGTTACTTTGTATAGACCAGTAAACCTCGAACTTAACTTGCTCTTTTTCATGAATTGCAAAACCTTTTTTCAAGGTGAAACATTAAGAAATACCTTATCTCCCCACTTCATATTGTACATCTCTCCTCTACAGGTTAGCATAAGACTTCTATCTATCTGAAGCTGCCTTCAACCTATCCCTAATGATTTTGACATTCTTTTTAGTATCCTAGATCAAGCCCAGTCCTATAAGTTTTGTCTCACTCAACTCATTCCAACATAAAAGATTTTTGCACTTTCTTCCAAAGAATGCTTTATAAGGAGCCATTCTTAGACTTGCTTGATAGCTATTGTTGTAGGCAAACTCTACTAATGACAGATAGTGGTCCCAATTGCCCTTGAGCTCTATGGCATAACTCCTTAACATATCCTTAAGCACTTGATAAACATGCTTTATCATAAGCACAACATCATACATAACTAACTATCCAATTATTTAAGTATCAAAAGGCTACCTGAATGACTCTTTCTAATTATCATTTAGTCTATAGATGAAATGTTGTATTAAAGCTCAATGGAGTACCTAAGGCATTATGAGCTTCTTCTAAAACTTTGATATAAAAATTAGGTCCTAATCATATATATTAGAAGATGGAACTCTATGCAATCTGATTATCTCACTAATACAGAAATCAACCAACTTCTCTAAAGAGTAGTCCATTTGGACTAGTATGAAATGAGCCGTCTTTGTCAAGCAATTGACCACTACCAAAATTAAGTCACATATGCTTCTTGTCATTAGTAAGTTGACTATAAAATCCATAGTGACCTTATCCCATTACCATTATGGAATTGCTATAGGATAAAGCAATCCCGATGAAACTTGATGTTCTGCCTTCACCTATTGGCAAGTGAGGCACTTGTTCACAAATTTAGATACATCTCTTTTCATGCTTGGTAACCAATAAGACAACTTTAGGTCTTGATATATCTTGCTACTACCAAGAAGTATAGCATAAGGAGCATTATAAGCCTCTTGGAGAATCTATTTCTTTAATTCTTCCATATCTAGTACATAATTCCTATCATGGTAATACAAACAACCATCACTCTTTATATCAAACTCAGTGGGCTTCCCTTCTTACATGACACTAATTACACTCATTAGTCTATGATTATCTCTTTGAGGATCCTTGACTTGTTGCAACAAAATAGGCTTTACTTGTATCTCTACCAATAAGGTATCATCACCTATTAGCTAACCTGACATTCATAGATTTCATAGCTAACATGAACTTCCTACTAAGAGCATCTGCCACTACATTAGCCTTTCTTAGATGATAATAAATTAGGCAATCATAATCCTTGATCAATTCTATCTAACATCTTTATCTTGGGTCTAACTTTTCTAGGTAGGAAGATACTTCAAACTCTTATGATCTGTATAAACATAACTTTTCTCTTCATAGAGATAGTGTTTCTAAATCTTTAAAGCGAACACTATTGCTACTAGTTTTAGATTATGAGTAGGGTAGTTCTTCTCATGTGGCTTTAACTGTCTCAAAGCATATGCAACAACCTTGCCTTTTTCCATTAGCATACACCTTAATCTATTATGAGATACATCACTATTGATGGTAAAATCTTTCTCGGTCATTAGCTATACAAGAATAAGAGCTTTTATCAACATAGCTTTCAACTTGTCGAAGCTCTCTTGACATCTTTCATCCCACACAAACTTTATATCCTTTCTCAATAGATGAGTCATAGGTGCTGTAATCAAAGAGAAACCCTTAACAAATTATTTGTAATACCCTACCAAACCAAGGAAACTTCTGATCTCTATCATATTTTTAGGTGGCTTCCACTGCATAAATCACTTCAATCTTACTTGGATCAACCCAAATGCGATCTATTGAAGCTATGTTTCATAAGAAAGACACATTATTTAGCTAAAATTCACTTTTGCTGAGCTTGGCATTAAGTTTCTCTTCTCTTAGAATCTGAAGAACTATCCTTAAATGTTGTTTATGCTCTTCTCTGCTCTTAGAATAAACTAAGATGTCATTAACAAAAACCACTACAAACTAATTAAGATATTACCTTAACACACGATTTATCAGATCCATAAAAGCTACTAGAGCATTGGTAAGCCTAATTGGCATTACCAAAAACTCATAGTGGCTATACTGTGTTCTAAAAGTAGTCTTTGCCACATCTAACTCTTTAACTCCTAACTGGTAATATCTAGATCTCATATCAATTTTAGAAAATACCCTAACTCTTTAATGCGGATTAAACAAATCATCCAATCAATGTAAAGGATACTTATTCTTAATGGTCACCTTTTTTAACTATCAGTAGTCCACACATAATCGAAGAGAACCATCCTTCTTCTTCCCAAACAAAATTAGTGCTTCCCATAGTGATACACTCGATCTTATAAAACCCTTATCAAGCAATTCTTGCAATTGAAGTTTTGACTCTTTCAACTCAGCTAGAGCCATTCTATGTGGATCTATTAACACTAGTGTAATAGGAGGTAAAACCCTAATTCTGAACTCGAGTTCCTATTTAGGTGGCAAACCTAGTAACTGTTTAAGAAAAACATCCACATACTCTGACACTACTAGTATAAAACTGGCATATAACTCTCTACTACATGTATCATACAAATGAGCTAAGAAAGTTTGACACCTCTTTCTTATCAACCTTCTAGCTTTAATATCCAAGATAACATTAAAGAGAAAAACTATTCTATCCCTTACAATTATATTCTCTATGCCATCTTCAGCCTTAGGATATAACCTTTTCTACTTGCAATCCACCATTACTTGATACTTGTATAGCCAATCCATACCTAAGATCAAGTCAAATTCATGAAAAGGCAACTCTATATAGTTAGCTAAAAATTGGTATCCTTATACCATCCAATGACATACCTTATAAACCTTTTCACTATGATGAGTTTACTTATAGGGTTGCTAACCATAATCTCTAGGTCAAAAAGCTCTAAAACTAACCCCTAATCTCATTATATATATGAATGTGTAGACCTTAGATCTATTAAAGCCAAAGCATGAGAGTTAATGAGAAAAAAGGTACTACCAATGATGTTTGGCAAGTCTGCCTTCTCCCTAGCTTGAATAGCATACTACCTGGCTAGTACTCTAGGCTTAAATCTATCTTACTAAGTTCTCTCTATCCTATCTCCTCTATCACCTTGGTCTTTTCTCTAACCTCGAGTAAAAGCAGGTGTAAATCTTTAACTAGTGTTAGATCTCTTTAGACAGTCTCTAAAAAAGTGATCTAGCGAACCACACCTAAAGCATACTCTCAGCTTGTTTCTTTAGCATTCGCCCTTATGTCTCTAATGGCTTGTAGGGCACTAAGGTATAAAATTACTCTTATATGTGGAGCTTAGTGCACTAGCCACCTATAACTGCTGCTTCCCTTTACACTCGGCCTTCTATCCTTACTTCTAGGACTGACCTTATCTTTAGAAATGCTGTGACTGCCCCCAATCTGAATTTTCTTAAACTTCTTATCTTGATTCTAAGCCCTATTAACCACTCCCTAGCTATAGGACCTCTTTTTCTAATACAACTCTTTTCTCTCTTTCTAACATTATTCAATTGTATAACAAGCATCTACAAGAGCCGCGAAGTCACCTAATCCTCATAAGAGCAATCTAGATCTTAATCTCAATGCTGAGCCCCTTTTTAAATTTCTTACATATGTTAGCTTTAGTCTGTACCACATTATTGGAATATCTACTTAACAAGCCAAAGTCATGCTCATACTTTGCTATAGTCTTCTAGCATTGTTTTAAATCTATAAACTCTTATTTTTTTATTGTCTAAGTACCTCTCTATAATGTACTTTTTATGGATTTCTTCTTGAAAGAAGTACCATGTCATATCCTTTTCAACCTTTTGTTATGTGGTTATAACCCACCATTGGCATGCCTCTTCTTATAGGAAAGAGGTTACACAAATAACCTTCTCTTTAGAGGAACATTTTAGCTGCTTCATGATCTATTTTATCCTATCCAACCAACACTCCATTCTACCAGCTTCTATAGCTTTCTTGCCTTTGAAGTCTTAATTATTTTTTTAATCTTCTTAAAGAATGTCTTTTGGAGAGCTTAAGATGTCGACTGTAGTGGTTATGCTACTAGTGTAAGCACAGTAAGTGCAACAATAATAACCTATTTTAACAAATCTGACATCTCTCAAAGGAAAACAAATGATACTTATGCTACTGACAATTCTTGTCAAGCATCGCTTCAAGAAACTGACCCTACTCTAGGAGCCTCTTAGCTAATGGTGGTCGAGGCATAGCTCTCAATTTCCTTATCACTGTGCAGCATATAACTCATCTTAATTGTAGGTAGACGAACAATGCATAAGCCTCGATACTACAAATTATGTGATGTATGTACTTAATCCTAAGCACTCATATGTTACCAAGGAATGCCTATACTAGGGCTTTGATACACCCCTTACCTGATCTGATCACTTAACCTAAATAGGGATCGTGCACATAAGCATAATATTCGAACTACCTTATCTTAACATATTAAAAATAAGTTCATAATAGTTGTTATTAAAATGCTTGATTTATAAACTTGTGAGTTTATAAAAACTTTTCACACTTAGTTAGAAAATCAATTAGGAAATCCTTGTGCTGAAAATTTGGCAGCATAATGGCTGTACCGGGGCATTATCCTAAATTTTTAATAGTCACCTACATTAAAAACAAACACTTCTATATAAATCCAAACTCAATCCACCATTTATGTGATCCTCTGATCACTCCAAATCATTCAACATCACAAAACATAATATCGAACTCAGGAAGGGATATCATAGAAGTAAATCAATTTAAAACCATCTTTAATATAGTTATAAAACATTAACAGGTTTAAAAGCACATAATAATACATTGTAGGCCTTTTTCCTCAATTTACAACATATGAGGGCTTCTACATTTACATCACATAACTAATATATAGAACAAAATATATATACCAATAAGACAAGCCTTCTCTTGTAGATCTTGTCACACTAAAGCTTTTAGCTTAATATCTACTTCTTGAACCTACACATTGCAAAGAAAACATGATACACTAAGCAATAGCCTAGTGGTGTAATTGATAAAACATGAAATATCCAATTCTATCATATATATATAGTGATTAAAGTATAAGTGTTACCACACCTTAAATATGACATTATTAAGAAAATGAATGTATACAGGAACAATAGAAATGTAGAGTAGTAAAAGCATACGTAAAGTCAAACATCTTGCGATATGATGCATAAAATCAATAATATTTATTTTATAAGATTTCTTGATATACATTTTCTTATTATTATTAGTTAACTACCTATATCAAAGAAAACAAAAATCCTATGTATAACGGGATGGACAGATAATACGACCTCCAAATAACCTAAAGCCATCAACCAACATAAGTTTGAAAAAGAATCATAACATAAGCTTGTCGACTAAACATAACATGGGTTCGTAAACTGATATCAACAAAAGTTTGAAGATTAACATAGCATGTATAAGGCCATTATGACTAAAGTATGAACTTGAGGGTCTATTTACTAACATAGGCCCGAAGATCAATATAATATAAACCTAAAGGTCAACATATATCATAGGCCTATTGACTAACATAAAAAGGCATAGATGTACCCTAACAGCTCCTAATAACCCTAGTTCATCAGTCAACCTATCCAAATAGATTATTTTACTTGATTGGGCTATTAATTGCTTGTATTAGAATTTTCCTCCTCACTTTAATTAAATTTGTAGATATAGTTCATATTTACCATTTCTAAGTCATTATGATTCTTTAGCTCATTTTAGTGGCGTAAGACATAACTAGACATTATATCCAAGAATATTTCACCATAAATGACCATATTGCTAATCATGCTTATGAACATTTCCATAAGTTATTTATTATGACTAAAGCCATAACATATGATTACCATTCCATTTGGCCCACTTAGTTCACAAATAAGTATGTATATAATTCATATGCCAAGTAACCATCAAACTTACACATCTATAATACACAAACTTTCATACACAATTACATAGCAAATTTCAGCTAAATGAACCCCATCATTGAGCAATTACATGAACTTCATATTCTTAGTCATTCTTAACACATACACGACACACTTTCATGCCTCACCCATTCTGCCTATTCATCAATTACACCTAAGACATATATTTATTCGCATGCTACACATATGCCAAATCCTCATAACATTAATAAATGCTTTTAACACTTAAATATTACATAATGAGCAAATATGCACACAAACATACCAATATGAACATCTCAGCCACCTATGGGTTTTTACACCATTTATTTGCTTCTCACATATTCATCATGCCTAGTAAACTCATACCATTCATATGATACATACCATAAGCATTTTGATCCACATTTATTCTAATCATTATACATAATTCATATATACATTCATATGCATAACAACACTAATTTTGTCATAAGGTAATATACATTCACTCTCTCATTTTTATCATTATACACTCATCAAAAAAACATGTAAAAACTATGGCATTATCATTTATTCATTTAGTTCCATTTTCTCATAAACACCCTTTTACATACACACATAACCATTTAAAGCATACATTAATTGAACATATTATATTGATTACACATACTTTACGAGTCAAAATACACACACGAGGTCTAATTATGCCTTCTCCTTCCCTTCGTCGGTCCGTTTATCACCTTTCTCAATTGCAAAATACAAATTTGTTTTGTTAAAATCCATATAAAATCAAGCAATTGCTAAAAGCAAAAATTGATCACTTAGAAATACTCTTAGGCACTCGAGGAACCTAAGAAAAATGTTAGAGTTTAGAAAAACTTACCCGAATGAAAAATGGGTACTGTTTATCAGGACATAAAATTGAGCTTTTTACTCGATATTTTTGACAAATTCCACTTCCCACTACTTTTAAAGACCAAGGAGGGGATACCATTTAATTTTTATAACTTGATTTGGCTTAAAAAGGATTATTGAAGATTAACAAATGATGATTTTTATCTAATGATGGCATCAATTGGAAAGAAAAGGCAGAGATGGAGTTTTTTCACTATTTTACTACGAGTAAAAATGTTGACTTGTATAGGTGTGCTAAGTTATAGGGAATTAATTATTTTCCCCTGTTCTTCCATTATTTTAAAATTGAACTCACTTTCTTTCCCTCAATTTTTCCTTAAAAATTTTAATTAATTAATGCCTTATAAGTTTCTAAAAATGAGAGCTCAAAAATCATGAAAAACAAAATTAAAATGCTAAATTACATGTAACCTAATGTTTTAAAAATGCTTCTTGTTCTCTAAAAATTTCAATTCCAGTGGCATTAGACTCATTAGAATTTTTGGGCATCAAGTTGTATAGGTTTTAGAGTTTTTTAAGCAATTTTGAAAATTATTTACGGCTCAGCTTTGCCTTAGTCACTATTCTTAGGACACTGTCATAAAAATTCTCTTAGCTTTTTTAACCAATCAAATAGTCTTTGATTGATTTCAAACTTTGCCCAAAATTATTTTATGACTAGTAATTTCATCCAATAACTTTAGTGCACCTCGAGTCTCGAGAGTACTATTCATCTCGAGAAAGTACTATTCATAAAATTGAGATTTTTCTAACATTAAATTCCTTCTGTGTATCTTTTAGTTGTTTAAGAATACTTCGTTTCACTTACAACTTAGCCAACAAAACTCTATCTTGTATAAGCTTTGTTCTAACTTTCATTGCTCTTATAGCTAACATAAACTTCCTGGTTAGAGCATCTACTACCATATTAGCCTTTCTAGGATAATAGTCGATCAAGAAATGATAATCCTTTATCAACCCTATCAATCTAAGTTGTCTTAGATTTAACTCTTTCTGGGTAGAAAGATACTTCAAACTCTTATATTCTATACATATAGAATTTCTCTCCATAAAGATAAATTCTCTAAATTATCATATCAAAAACATTATTAGCCAGCTCTAGATCATGTGTTGGGTAATTCTTCTTATGAGTATTTAGCTATCTTGAGGCATAGGCCATAACCTTACCTTTTTGCACCAACATGTGTCTTAAAACATTTAAAGAAGCATCACTATAAATAATGAAATCCTTCCTAGACACTTGCTATGTAAGAGTTAGAGCCTTTGTCAACATCACCCTTAGTTTATTAAAGCTTTCCTATCATCTATCATCCCATATGAATTGAGCATTCTTATGCAACAAGTGAGTTATAGGTGCTATAATAATTGAGAATCCCTTAATAATATGCTTATAATAGCTAACCAAACAAAAGAAACTTTGATCTCTACCACATTCCTAAGTGGCTTATATTCCATAATGGCTTCTATCTTGCTAGGATCAATCTTGATACCTTTTACAAAAGCTAAATGTCCTATAAATGACACCTTATCAAGCAAGATTTCACACTTGCTTAACTTACCATATAACTTCTCATCAGTTAATGTCTACAGAACATTTCCATAATGATATTCATTATCCTCTTTGTTCTTAGACTAAACTAGAATATCATTTATAAATACCAAAACAAACTGATCCATATAAGGTCTAAAGATTCTATTCACCAATTCCATGAAGGCTATGGAAGCATTGGTAAGCCTAAATGGCATTACCAAAAACTTATAGTGCTTAAATCTAATCCTGAAGGCTATCTTAGACACATCTTTTTCCTAACCCTTAAGTGATAATACCCTAATCTTTTGTCAATCTTAAAGAAGACACTTGCTTTTCTAAGCTGGTCAAAAGGGTCATTGATATAGGCAACGGATACTTGTTCTTGATGGCACCTTTGTCCGATTATTTGTAATCCACATACAACCTTAAAGATCTACTTTTTTTCTTAACAAACAAAACTAGTGCACCCTAAAGTGATACACTTAGTCTAATAAACCCCTTGTCTAGCAATTAATGTAACTAGATCTTTAGCTCCTGTAATTCGAAAAGAGCCATCTTGTAAAAATCTTTGGATATTGGTGCTATATCAAGTAAAACCTCTACTCCAAATTCAAGCTCTCTTACTGGTGGTAAACTTGGCAACTTATCTGGAATAACATCTAAAACTCTGACACCACTGCAATCTAGCTTACATCTAGTTCCTCTTTCCTTATATCATGCACATGTGCCAAATAGGTTGTACAATCCTTTCTTATAATACTTTTAGGTGTCACTACCAATATAACATTGGGCAAGAAGTCTATTCTTTCATCCACAGCTGTGATTTTCGACCCATTTAATGTCTAGAGAAAAATCCTCTTCTTTTTATAATGACCCACTAAATGATGCTTAGATAACCAGTGCATGCTTAAGATTAAATCAAAATTATTGAATGGTAGTTTGATGAGATTGGTAGAAAACTCATGTCACTAGACTACTAAAGTACATCCTTTCAATAAATTGTTAATAATGACATGATGGCCAATCAGGTTGCTAACCATAGTCTCTATGTCAAGCATCTCAGACTCTAAACCTCTATTTGTCATTATGATATGAATATGTATAAATGTGTAAAACCCAAATCAATAAAAAATAATATAGGTATATTAAAGAGATAGAAGGTACATATAATAACTATTAGAGAGTCTGCTTATTCTCTAACTATAATAACATACTGTCTAGTATGGGTTTTAGGTTTTAATCTCTCTACTATCTCTAACCTAGACCTTTAGCTAGCCCTAGTTCTTTTTCATCTTTCTATCCTTTAACCTTTGGTAGGTGGTGGCAAGGATGCTTGTAACTTAGTAGTGGCTGCAGACTTCTTAGGATAATCACTAATAAAATGCTCTTTAGAGTCTCATCCATAATAGGCTCCAAGTATTGTATTCTAATAGACACCTTTATGCCTCTTATTATAATGCTCACATAGGATTATTGGTGCACTTCTCACTATAGATACTGGTGCCTACAATCCAAAACTAAGCTCAAAACCTTGCCTAGAGTTTTGTGACTACCTATGCCTCTATTGTTATTATTTTTTAGATTGGTCTCCCTTAAACTTCGTTTCTGAATACAGAGTGGAAGTATCTTGTCCTTGTCTAGAAACTCTCTTACTTCTCATTCTAGATCACCTTTATTATATGCAAAACTGCTCCTAAAATAAAGAAGTCTTTAATCTTCATAGTAGCTATATGACATTTGATGTCATGATTCAACCCTTTTTTAACCTCTTG
>CANXYI010218550.1:0-13241 GCA_948208565.1 Hura crepitans | reverse complement strand
ATTTTCTATGATTGCGGCACCTATAACTAGATTGATTAGGAAGAATGTGAAATTTGAGTGGCATGCAAAATGTCAAGAAAGTTTTGACAAGTTGAAGAAGATGTTGACAGAAGCTCCTATCCTAATTCAACCTGAACAAGGTAAGGGATTTGTGGTGTATAGTGATGCCTCACTTAATGGCTTGTGTTGTGTGTTGATGTAAGAAGGGAAGGTAGTAGCCTATGATTTGGGATGTTTAAAACCACATGAGAAGAATTATCCTACTCATGACTTGGAGCTAGCTACTATTATTTTTGCTTTGAAAATTAAGAGGCACTAGTTGTATGGTGAGAAATGTTACATTTAAATAGACCATAAGAGTCTGAAATACCTCTTAGCTTAGAAAGAATTGAACTTAAGGCAGAGAATGTTGTTAGAACTAATTAAGGTTTATAACTACTTAATAGATTACCACACAAGGAAAGCTAATGTGGTTGCAGATGTTTTGAGTACAAAATTCATAGTGACTTTAAGAGCTATGAATGCTAGATTGTAGTATACCGAGGAGAATGCTGTGTTGGATGAGTTATAGATTAAACCATACTTTAAATAGCAGATAAAGGAAACATAGGATAGAGATGAGTTATTAATTCTTCTGGTAAGTAAAGTCCAAGAGAGGAAGGCACCATAATTTGATCTAAGTGAGGATGGATATTTGTATTATTAAGGTAGGTTGTGTGTACCTAGTATAGATGACCTGAGGTTGCAAATACTGAAGGAGGCATATGAAGCTCCTTATTCTATTTACCCTAATAGTACTAAGAATGAACATGATCTAAAAATTAAATAAAATTAATAGAATTCATGCACATAAATTTTTGCCATTATTATGTATATTAATTATGACCGCGTTTTCCACTATTTTTAACTTACTTGGTACAAACCAAGCTTTGATACCATTGTTCATTTACCTAACAATAAATGGAATAAAATGTTGAGAATTTTCATAAGCAAGTAATGATATGACAGCACAAAAAAAATGACACACAAATAACATAATAGAGTAATTTTAATCTTTACCATCACTCATAAGAGTTCCTTTATTCTTTCACCTTGTCGAGTTGACACAAACCCCAATGCCCTTATCAAGACCACCTCTAAGGCATCTATACCATAATTTGTAGAGTTAAAAAAAACTCAAAATACTTAGGGCAGTAAAGATTTCGAATCTAGAGGAGAAAAAATGGAAAATTGGTCTTTCAATATAGAAGTGGTCTAAGTGTAGATGAGGGATTTTTGTGTCTTTGGTGGCTAATAAAATTAGGAATATTTGTACATAAAATAGTAACTTAGTTCTAGTTTTTAGCACTCAAAAATTTGACCTAGTAAGCCCTCAATGAAGCCTAGGAATTGGGCCTCCAAATGTCCCTTCTGCAGAGCCTATTATATAAGCTTATGTGAATAATACTTTGTGTCTATTTTAGGCAGCCAATTTATTTCCCCTTGTAACCCAATTCTGATCAACATTAGACCTAATTTTAGGCCTATTAACATTTAAAAGGCTATTAAAAAATCAGACCAAATTAGATCACTAAACCTCTAAGGCCTGACACATTTAATCTAAAATTTAGGTTAAATGTGACCAATTAGACACTAAGCCAAATTTTCTTCTCTTTCTTATTTCTTTAATATTTAATGACATCCCATGCCATGAAATATTTGACAAATTAATCCTCATCTTTAAATTATTTACGTGTCTCACTAAATGGGTTTTCAAAGCATATTAGCAATACATATTGAATAAGAGTCCTAGTTCAATTGGGATTCCAAAGATTTAATCTCATTAAATAATTATTAATTCTATAATTAATAGTTCACTTATGTACAAGTCAAGAGAGGTATCTAGACATGCTTCATGACTAACCATGTGTTAAAAAGTCAAGTGGTTTTGCTTAACCATTCCATATTCTGTTACTATGTAATAAACTCCTTTCACCATCCTTTATCTCATCTAGGTTCAAGTATGGACTTGTGTCTACTTAATGTTTAGCTAAGTATGTCAAATTATACCCTAAATATGTGAATTCTAATAGTTCTACCCTTATTCCAAAAATTCCTTTGAATCTCATTCACACATGTCATTTTACTTTGGTTAAAGATTCTTGAATAATGATATCTAATCAAAACTATGAGATAAACTCTCGACCATAATCTGAGGTGGAGAATCCTTTATTCATAATGCCCTATTTTCAAGTATTTCATGACATTCCCAATAACCTAGCAATGTATACTTTTTATTAAAAGTAAAAGCAACAAAGTCTGTCACTCAACAATTAAGATAGTTAGTAATCGAATGCCTATTTATACTTGCACCATTAATGTGATGAGATGCTTTCACTGACATAGATTAGTTATCCATGTGATGATTTCATTTTGGTTCTCTAAAGAACTTGCTTTGCAAGCAAGCACCCATATGTTAACTTCAAATATCACTATGCTTTTAACATGTGAGAACTATTGCTTCAACTAGTCAAGTAGTATAGCATGTGATAGTCTATCCATATTAACAATGTCCTATCCTTTTGATATTATAACCATGGTTAATTCAATATTATTACATTTTAATGATATAAGAATCTCACATCATGAACCCTTCATAATTTTCTCTACATAGGGATTATATACTAGGGACTTTGTAACATAGCTTAAGACATTGTAAACAATTATAAGTAGCATAAAAAATTACCATGAAATAAAAAAAATGCTTTTTTTTATTAATAAATGAAGTTTAAATGTACATGAAAACTATACCTATTACATAAGCTCTAAGGCATAAAACTATCAATAATTATGGTAAGATTTAGTAGCAATTTAAGTCCCAATAGCAATATGATATTAGAAGTTTGACATAGATAATAAAGGCCAGTAGAGTTGCATGTTTAATTCATTAGAAATTGCATTCACATAATGTATATTCTAGTACTAAGATACATTAAGCATGTTTTGAGCCATTAATCATATCTAGGATAAAGCTATAAGTGTACAACCTTATGAGGCTATAAAGTAATAATTGCAATATGAGTCAGTGTAATTAAATCTTTAATTAGTAAGACTTGTATATGTATGAGAATGATATATGGATACGTTATTAGGATTTTATATTTGACTTTTAAAATATACGATGATATGTATGTGCATATGTGATGAAATGTGTTGTGCATAAATTCAAGTTTAAGGTGTTACATTATTATTAACATTATTTTTGTAGTGTCATTTCTAGTAGGTTATTATTTTGGATACTATCATGAATCGCCATTTTGATGCAAGATTTTTGACATTGTGACTCACATGCTAAAAGTTACTTGATATGATATGAAAGAATAGTTAAGTAAAATAATAACTAATAAAGAAAATGATAAAGTATATTGAATAGTAAAGTTACAAGTTTGTATTATTTTCTATTTAATTTCATATATAGTTTAGGTATAGAGTCTTACAAGTTCTACTGGTAATAAAAAATAAAAATAAGAAAGAAAGAGAAGAAATGCTTGCTATGCTAAAAACTCGTAAAGGATGGTCTTGGTAAAAGCTAGAGCACTCTACTATATGAAAAACCCTATAAGGGTTATCGAGGCTAAAATTAAGGGAATAAAAAATGATAATCAGTTAATAAAACTTCAAATGGCTTGCTAATAACAAAGGTAACTTTAGGATAACATTTAAGTATTTGTAATAGCATTATTAAAATGTTCAAATTTGTTTTAATATGATTTAATGCCACATAGCCCTTTTCATTGTGCGAACACACAGTGACATCTTGCTAATACATATAATATAAATTAGACCATTTTCTCCTTGCAATATGTTACATCTGAAAAGTTTATGTAATCAATATATGTTCATGTAAATTGTTACATCTCACTATCTCAATGTTTCCCATGTGTCTTCTAATAGTATGTTTCGTTTTGTCTCACGCTGCACTAACAATCTAGTTCTTATAGGTAGTAATAACTGATACTTGATTTACATATGGATCCAAATATGAGATGTTACTTACCTATGCCATTACCTCTCTATATACATGACAAATTTATTTATTCTCTCATTTCTCTATATAGTTTATCTTTGTGTCATATATACATGTACACATATGCCCATACATACACATATACATATGTAAAAAATAATAAATGATAATATTATTTTATTAATTAAAATTTGTTTATACATCTTTGACACTGCAAATTGCTTACAATTAAATTATACATTTAAACACTAAATTCAATGCTTTTTATATTATATATTTTTACTCAATAATAAATTACATGTACAATGTGTATTATTACTCAACTAACAAATTTGATTAGACTTTAACTTCTCTTATTCCTCTCATGACCTTATCTGTGATAGGGCACAATCTATAACTCAACCCAATTTGAACTATAATCCATTATCTACTTTTTATTGTAAGATTTCCTAATTATAATCTCTTTTTACCTATTTATAAAGTTGCAAATAAATTTGAGTTTTCCTTTTCTTCATATCATAAATCATTTAGGCTATTCATAAAATTCCTTTTGTAATTAATAAATTGTTTGTAAATTTTCATGTAACTATATTTTTTTAGTAAACATAATAATTTTTTTCATTATAGCTTTATGATTTTGCTTTTATATTGGACTAAATAATTTAATGAGATTATAGGTAAACCTATTTTTTTAATATTGATTTAACTTGTATTTCATTCCACATGTATCATGTGAAGCCCCTAATGCACTATAACAATTATCCATTACAAGATAACAAGACATGTAAACATAAATGACACTATATTGTCCATATGACATGTAAGGGAAGCACTCCCTATAGAAATAGTAGGAACCTAACTACATTGGTAGACATTGAAATACAATGATTATGATATCCCTTACCTCGCTCATCACTTAACTTAAGTTAGAAGAAACACATAATTGATATCTAAACTAACTTTATTAAAAAAAAACCTACATAAATTTACAAAAAATTTTAAACCTTTGAGCATGAATGAACTTTTTAAAATAGAACCTAATACCTTTATAGACTTAAAATGATTGGAAAATCATTATGCATAAAATTTTACATCATAATAGCTATACCAAGACTGATACAGCTACTACACTAGCATACGGGTATCAAAGTCCTAAAGTAGTTGCTAAACATTCCTACTTGGTCAACTAACCTATCCAATCTAGGTTGTCTAATCATTTGAGCTTTTATCACAATTCAACTTATTTGACCATTTTAAAATAGTTTAAAATATGTTTTAGTTATCATTTGTATCATTTGAATCAAGACATAACCTCAAGGGGTAACTAAAGATCTTTGTTATTTAAAATCCATTTGTGTTACCATTCATGTATTACGAGCACAAAGATCAATACATCAAGCATATTCATCTTTTATAGATTATTAGCATTGTCATAAGCATCTTATATACCTTAACACATTAGCCCATTTGCATAGGTTCATCATTTGGAAGTCTTGTTCACATTACATAAAAAGCATACTTGCCTTACCAATTCATTTTATAAATGCCTAAAGCACTTATCACCCAATATTAATCCATTTGGCCATAATGGCTAATCTTTGCCATCATATATCCTCATAACCATTTTCTTTTACTTTATTCATCATAATTATCATATAAAAAGGTATATAAATATTGCTATCAAAATAACACTATCAGCTTATTTTTATCAATATATCATCATAACATTAGTATGGATATATACACTGTAATGCTCGAGAGTACCGGTTTCACGAATAGTACTTTTTGAGGTTTGAATAATGTTTTCTTAGTAATCAAGACACGCTGAGGTGGCTAAAGGGGAGTACTAGTCATTGAATCAAGATGGGCAAAATAATGAAAAAATGAAGTAATTAGCACTAGCTATTGAACCAATAAAATTTTTCATATCAAGAACTAGTGAATAATGACTTAAGTTTGCATCAAGTGGTAAAATGGTTGGGATATGCCTGGATTAGCCTAAAAATAATATGATTTAAAGGTCAAAAATACCAAATAGTCTAATGGTGGTGAAATCAAAATTTTCATAGGTCGATTAGTATTTTATTTTACTCTCTTAAATACACGAGTCAATAATTAATCGAGTTTCCTTTGGCTTTTGGACTCAAGATTTTAGAAATCCCTTATATAATAATTTTTATAATTTTTGGCATTGAAAAAATAACTTTAAATTCTTTGAATATTTAAATTGCAATTTTTATTCAAAAAACTTAAATACAATTAATATAGACCATTGAATCTCTAAGTGGAATGATCTAGGCCATCTAACCTCTAAATATGAAAGTGAGAGGCTACACATGTGCAAAGTGTGTGAGAGTTTCATCTTCCTCCCCTAAATTTGCCATAGGTTGATGCCATTCCCGTTCCTATTCCTCCCTCTCTTTCTTTTTTCTTCATTTCAACCCTAAATCCAAGTGCTTTTTAGAAGGTGATCCCCTTATCTTGACTTTCACAATCACTTAAAAATGATTATATAAAGAAAAACCAAAAGGAAAGCCCAATTTGGAGGAATTTTTATCTTTGTGAATATTGACCATTTAGTGTGCAAGTGGTTTTCTTCAAGCTTTCATATTTTTATTAGGTAGTATTTGAGGTCTAGATGATACATATGTAATCAGATTTTAATTTAGATATATGTATAATTTTCTATGAATTCTCTAAGCTTAAAACCTAATATATTTGTAGATAAAGAGAGAGAATTAGTGGGGAGAGAAAGAGAAAAGGCTTCAAAGGTTTAATTGGTGTGCCTTAAAGTCCACTATGAGTGAATTTAATGAAAGATGTGTTTTATGTTAGTTTGTAGATTTTAAGAATAGGTGTGTCTGTATGGAAATGGTGAATAATGTGTGTGTGTGTATGTATTTAATTGTGTGTGGAAATTATATGTATGAGACAAGTGAATGGAAATAGGCATGAATTGATAAAGAAAGAGTGGAAAAATTATCTACATATGTTGGAATATGGAATGGCCAAATGGTGTTTCCTTGGTTTACATGTCTGGGCATGTGTTGTTAAGTGAATATGATATGTAAATGAATGGAGTGTTTATTTATAAAGATGATCAGTATGAAAAATGGGGTTGAATAAAGATGTGTGTGCATTTAGGTATAATAGCTAGATAATGTACATTGAAACCACATAATATACATATATGAGTTAAAGAAAGGCCAACACTAAAATAAGCTTAAATGTGTAAGCTAATTGAAAAAGGGATAAATAAATTTATAATAATTGGGAATACATGTGTATGTTAGTGACTTATAGGTATGGTGAAGCATGAGAATGATGTTATGAACACCTGACATATTTAAGTTTAATAAGGGATGAAATTATGTTAATGTGTATGAGATGGATTATTATTGCATGGCATGATAATTGCTTGAAAAAAATGATAAGATGAAACATTTATGAAACACACTTAAAATTGTTAAAGTGTTAGTCAAACAAAATATGTATATGTGACCTAGTGTGTTGTAACATGAATGGTAAATCATGGAATGAAAATAAAAGAATCATTTAGTTGAATAAATAATGAATGATAATCGGGACTTACCCATATTAGCTAGACCACTTAGTAAATAGGTTAATCGGTTAACTAAGGAGTTCATAGTTACTAGTGGTTTTGGTTCATAAGGATCATTGCCTATTGGATTCTTTGGTGGGTGTAGCCATCGAATTTTTTGATTTAAACCATGTACACTTAAGATACTAAGAGGTCTATTAAGGCTGATCCCTGCTCTCCACTTATCTCTAGATATTGGGAGGTCCATTATAACTAATCCCTATTATCCACTTCTTAGGGTATTGTGAGGTCTATTAGTGTTGGTCCTTACTATCTTGATGTTAGAAGGTCCAGGAGGACTATCCTTACCATTTCAATAGTTAGAGGTTCATATAGATTATGGTAGGTGCAACTATCATGGTTTATAAAGTGGGACACTACCCAAGTTAGATCCTGTTATTTACTATTAAAAGCATTGTCTTACAAGTATAGGCCTAAAGATATAAGTTGGTAAAATGACATAACATCTTGTTGAGATTTTTATGTCATATATAAATTGGAAATGATTAGGAAAGAAATTAATTTAGCTTAAATATTATTCATAATTAAATAAATTAGATGCAAGGTTATGTGAACAACATAGGCACTTAATTGGTAAATGGTAACACGATATAAAGGTAAAGTAAAAATAGCATATTCAAAATGCTTGTATAATGTTTGACACATATGCATATGATATAATACACATTTCTTTAAATTCAACACTAAGTGTATACTTAGCATGTCTATTTCTTGATGTGTAGGTAGGAGATAGTAGATTTGTAGTCCAGCCTCAGTAAATAGTGTACCAATCAATCCTGTTATTGGGCACATTTTTGGTTTCTTTTTTAATTAATATTATGTAAAGGAACTCGTGTATAGAGAGGCTAGGCCCAATTATGTAAACTTATAATACAATGGCTTGTAAATATTATAATAGGTTATATTGTGAACATAGTTGGAATATATGATTTACATAATGCATGCTTGAATAAGAGATTGCAATGATTGTGCGATGATGATAATGATAAAAGTATATTATGGTACCAAGAGGGTCTATTGTGATGAGATATGACTAGGAATGATTACAAAGTGTTCTTTTGCTAGTTTAAAGTTTTGGTTTTTCACCCTGATAGCTATTATACTACTAAATTTTTGTTAAAATGTCACCAATAAATAATTGTTTAGGATAAGCCTGAATACATGATATTAAGTGATGATGCACATAAATAAAGAAAGAGCATTAAAAACATAATCAGATGATGACATGATATCTCTTATTCAGGTCTGGTGTTAGATCAGGTAACGGGTGTCACATTAGGTGGTATCAAAGTAGGTTTAGTCATTCCTAGGCATTGTAAACATGAGTGCCACAAATTAGGGTTTTGTGTTGACTAAAGCTACATTACTTGAGGCTAATAATCTCTTTTTGTTTGTAATAAATCAAAATTTATGAGCAACCATAATGAGAGGTGGTAGAGTTGGCTAGTCATACACTAAAAACTATACATGATCCTGCAAGTTCAGCAACCCTAGTGCTGAGCAATAGAGCATGTCTAACATAAACACAAGCTCCACCAGCATTGTTGTAATAGATTGTTAACTTGCTAGGATAGACCACTACTACAATTGCTCCACCACTACCACACTAGCTCCAGTACAACCTCCATATCCCATGGAACTATAAAAGACCTAACAAGAAAGGGTAAGAAAGATAAAGGCACCAAATTTTGTAGGAATAATAGAAAGTGATACAGTTAGGGCCAAGTATTGGCTAAAGTGTCTAGTTAGAATTTTGTAGCAGCTATAGTGTACGGTGGAGAACCTAATATATGCCACCTCTCTCTTACAAGAGGAAGCATTCCACTGGTGGGAAACAATAGTGAAATGGAAAGCTTCAGCAAATATAGCCTAGGAATTCTTCCACTTGGAGTTTAAAAAGAAATATATTTCAGAGACGTAAATGGATAAGAAGAGTTAGGAGTTCTTGGACTTGAAGTAAGGTCGAAGGTCCGTATCTGAGCACCAAAAGTACTTTGCTAAATTGAGAAGACAAGGAAAAGAGTTTTTTCTATAGAATAGGAGCGATACAAGAGATTTGAAAAAGGCCTCAACATAAAGCTTAGGTTGAAGATAACTACTTCAAAGATTGGAGAATTTATTTCTTTAGTGCTTGCAACATATGTTATGTAGAAGATATTGAAGGAAAGGAGAGAGACATTCTAAAAGAAGAGACCTTTTACCCTAGGGCAAGCCAACTTAACCCTAGAGGCTGGCAAGAGATAAAAGGGCACTCAGGCCCTACAACTAACTTAAAAGCAAGATCAAACATAGAAGACATGCTAGAGATCCTAGTTTAGGCCTAACCATAACAACAGGCTATTAGTGCACCCATGTCCATAACCAAGAATGCACCCTCAGTGTATGAGACTTGTAACAAAAAACACTCATGAGTTTGCAAGTAGATCAGGTTAGAAGAATATTTCTTATGTGGCTCATGAGAGCATTGCCAGAGGGACTACCCTAAAAAGAAAGCTAAGGGCACTCAATTTCAAGCCTCTTCACTTGCACCTAGTAAAGGTCAGAGGGTAAGTAAGAATTATAATGTTGGTACAAGTTAGAGGATGAGATTAGAGGCTTGAGCACCTATATGACAATATGCCATTTAGGCCAGAGAGGAAGCTGAGGCACTTAATGTCATTACTGGCACTTTCTTTTTATTTGATCTATCTTTTTTATATTAATAGACCCGAGATCTACTAATTCATACATCTACACTACACAAGCATAGGATAGAGGCTTAGAACTTGAACTTATGAATTGATATCATGGTTAGCAATCCAATTTGATAGTATGTGGTAATTAATAAAATATACAAAGATTATCCTTTTATGGTTTAAGAGTATGTATTTCTAGTAGACCTTATTGAGCTTCCATTTAATGAATTTGATTTTATCGTAGGTATGGATTAGCTATCTAACTACTGAGCTATAGTAGATTATAAATAGATAAGGCTCATATTTAAGATAGCTGATATGAATAAGGTCATAGTAGTTAGGGAATGGAATTCTCTACCTAATGTCATTTTAGTAATGACAATAAAGCGATTAATCCAAAAGGGGTGGGAAACATACTTAGCCCACATTGTTGACCCTAATAATACAGGGTTAAGTCTCAGCTAGATACTAATGGTATCAGAATTCCCATATGTATTTCCAAATGAGCTACCAGGATTAGCACCAAAATGTGAGCTTAACTTTGAAATTGAAGTGTATCCTAGTACAACAATAGTTTTAATTACTTTATACTGCATGGCACTTATAAAAGTGAAAGAGTTAAAGGTTTAATTATAGGAATTATTGGTTAAAGGCTTTATTATACCAAGCATCTAATCATGGGGAGTGCTAGTGCTATTTGAGAAGAAAAATATGCATTAATTAAGGTAGCTAAACAAGGTGACTATAAAAAACAAATATCCATTGCCAAGGATTATTAACCTTTTTGATTGATTGAGAGGTGCTAGTGTGTTATCTAAAATTTACTTGATATTAAGAAATCATCAACTGAGGATTAAAGGAATTTGATATTCTAAGGACTACTTTTTCATATTCGATATGGACATTACGAATTCCTAGTGATGCCATTCAGCTTTACTAATGCCCTTAAAGCCTTTATAGGCTTGATGAACTGAATATTTGAGCCATACATAGATCAGTTTGTTGTGATTTTCATTAATGACATTTGGCATACTCTAAGAACAAGGAAAAACATGAACAACACTTGAGACTTGTTTTACAAATCCTAAGAGAGAAATAACTACATGCCAAGTTAAACAAATGTGATTTTTGGTTGAATGAAGTAGCCTTCCTAAGGCATATTACCTCAATTTAGGCTACCAAAGTAGACTCGAGCAAGGTTAACAAGGTGTTAGAATGGAAGCCTTATAAAAATGTGATAGAGATTCGAAACTTCCTAGGATTATTTGGTAATTACATAAGATTTATGTAGGGCTTTTATATGATTACGGCCTCGATGACACAGTTGTTATGAAAAAGATGTGAAATTTATATGGGATGACAAATACCAATTAAACTTTGATAATCTATAAGCTATGTTAATTGAAGCTCCCATTCTTACACAACCAAAGTCGGGGAAGGATTTTATGACCTACAGTGATGTATCACACAATAGGCTCAGATATGTGCTAATGCAAAATGGAAAAGTAGTAGCATATGCCTCGAGGCAACTAAAAGCACATGAATGAAATTACCCATTACATGACTTAGAATTAGTTGCCATAGTTTTTGGCCTAAAAGTATGAAGAAATTACCTATATAATGAGAAGTGCTAAATTTAAACTAATGACAAAAGTTTGAAATACCTACCCGCGTAGAAGGATCCGAATCTAAGACAATAAAGATATTGGAACTAATATTAAATTATGATTATCTTATTGAATACCATATAGGAAAAACTAATGTGACAATTGATTTTTTATGCTAAAATTTCATAGTAGCTATGGAAGACATCAAAGCTAGGTTTAGATATAGTAAAGATGATGCAATTTTAGCTAAGTTACTAGTTGAACCCGACCTGATACACAAGTAAAACAGGAACAAATACATGATACTTATCTTATGCAGATAATGAGTCATGTCAAAGTTGGGAAGTCTATAGAGTTAGAAATTAAGATAGATGAGTGCTTATATTACAATGATAGGCTATGTGTGCCTGAAGCAAAGGAAATCATAACACAAATTCTATAAGAGGCATATGATGCTCCTGATGCCATACACCTTAGGCGCATAAAGATGTATCTAGACTTAAAACCCTATTACAAGTGGTTAGGAATGAAGCAAGATGTGGCTAGATATATACCCTAATGCCTTACATTCCAAAAGGTGAAAGCTAGACACTAGGTTCTTTTTAGATTGCTTCACCCTATAACAATTCCAGAATTAAAGTGGGAAAAAGTCACCATAGACTTTGTGATGGGTTTGCCTATGATAAGAAAAAAATGTAATGTTGTATAGATAATTGTGCATAGACTAAACATCTCGATCAAAATGGATTATTCATTAAAAAAGTTGGCACGGTTATATATAGGAGAAATTATGAGGCAGCATAGAGTGCAACTTGCCATTATATCTGATCGAGACTACAGATTCACATTTAGATTCTATAAGAAGCTTTGGGTACCCACCTTACCTTCAGAACTTCTTTTTAATAATAAAAAGATGACAATCTGAGTAGGTCACATAAATACAGAAGGATATGCTATGGAGTCGTGCTATAAAGTTCAAGGGGAGCTAGGATTAGTATTTGTCTTTGGTTAAATTTGCTTACAATAATAACAATTAGGCCAACCTAGGCATGGCTCCTTATGAGGCCTTATATTCTAGGAAATGTAAAACTCCACTCTATTGGAGTGATGTAGGCAAGAATAAACTCATAGGACTTGACATGATAAGAGATACTGAGGAGTAGATCAAAATTATTAAGGAGAGATTAAAAGCTACCACAGACTAACAGAAATGATAGGCCAACTTGAAATAAAAGGTTATTAAGTATGAGGTTGTTGAGAAAGTATTCCTTAAACTATTGGCATGGTAAAAAAGTGCTCTAATTTGGTAAAAAGGGCAAATTGAGCCTTAG
>CANXYI010218497.1:0-11904 GCA_948208565.1 Hura crepitans | reverse complement strand
TAAGTTCTCAATTTAACCAACACTACCAAGAAGTAAATCATCCTTAATCTCAAATTCTAGCCATCCTAATTCAAGATTCATCAGTCTAGGCACCCTAAGACATGAAGAAAGGCTTGAAGTTTACCTACTTATTAAAGAAATCCTTGAAATCTTTAAGCACCCCAAATTGTCCAACTACCACGATAAGCTTCTCCTCCCTTCGTAGGCTTCAAGCTACCCTTTAATGGTCACCAATACCTCACACACATAATTACACAAGTCTTAAGCATGTCCTAGCATCAGATGGTAGCCAAAAATCCTAAGGGAAAGAGAAGAATCACCCAAACTTCTCCTTAAGGTCACTATTTTGTACTATTATGAACTAGTCAGCTTGATTGATTTTTATCTCCCAAACAAAAGCTCCTTTCTGCTTGATTCTTGTTCCTCATGGTTCTTAACACATAGGAGACATTTTAGCAACTAAATCACTAAATTTGGTGGTCAGAAGAAGAAGTTATGGCTATTCTCTCTTCTGCCTGGCATCGACAATTGCAAAAAGAAAAGAGAGGAAGGAAAAATTTTCATCCAAGTGTAAATCCACTTGTAAAAGTGTATTTGCCACTTGACAACCTTTCTTAGCCACTTGGCATGAAGTGGGGCCCACCTTGACATGTCAAAGGTGGTCCCGGTAATCCCAAACCATCCCAATTTTTTGGCAAATTCTAAAATTGATAGTAATTCACTCAAACCTCAAAAAATTATGTCGTTTATTTTAAAATTCCTATTGTAATCCCTTTTATCTACTCATAAATTTTTGTAGCCAAATTCCATCGATAATATTGTTTTTAGACTACCTCGATTTGTATGCCAACTTAGAAAATTTTGAGAATTTGCAAAGGACCTTTAAATTCAAAAATTCTTTCACTAGTGTATCCAATGGAATTTCTAAGCTTCAGGGTTTGATATTTTCGAGTCCATATGGGTAAATCTTGGGTTAATCTTGCCTCAAAAAAATTTTATTACACAGATGCAGTCCTTACTACTTAAAATGAATTATTAGTTTTGCTAAATTTTTAAATTTCAACTTTTTCATCATCTTAAAAGCCCTTTAAAGTTTCATGACCAATGCCACAGCCTCGATCCATGTGCAAGTGACTCGATAACCCCAGCACACTTCCCAGATCCTATGGCACTATTCATGAAGCCTCAAATTATAAGCGTTATAGTGTAAATGTAATGTACCACAAATCGATAAGTGGTTGGCTACAAAGTAAATGCAAAATTGATGAATAAGTGATCAAAATTTGATGTTAGAAGATATAAATAAGATCTATAATTTACACATAACTAATGCATAATATGGATAGTACATATGTGGTGCTCATAAGTTGAGGCTCTGTGAACATTATCTTCAAGGTTCGAAAGTAAGTCCGGAGTGCCGAGTCACCTTCACGAGACCCGAGATAGGGCACACTGGTAATGAAATTTCAAAGGGCTAGAAAATGATGAAAATGACTCAATTTAAAAATTTAGCAGAACCAATAAATTATTTTAGGCCATAATCTAGAGGGTTATATGCGTTTATGGACTTGGGCTAAGAATGATTCATGATGTACCTGGGTAGACCTAAAAATATCACACCCTAAAGGTTAAAAATTCTATTAAGTCTATTGAAGAAGGAATTTTAATTTTCTGAGGTCATTTGATAATTTTTCAAAATTTCTAATTTTTTGAGAAATTAATTAACTAACTTGTTGATAGAATTTTGCCATGAAATTTTATGAGGCCTTAAAAGGCACAATTGAGGATTTTAGAACAAACACAATGATTTTTGAAGGCCCGGATGAATTTTAAAATTACCCAAAAATATAGCTAAAATTTGAGATTTTCAAGGTAATTGGGTGTCATGTGTCAGCACTCGAGGAACCCAGCCACCACTATAAATACGTCTCCTATTACCACATGGACTCTCACATGTCTACCTCACCTCTCACCTTCCCCCTTCACCCATTTCCTTCTCTTTTTTCCATATGCCAGCTCCATCATTCTCCTACTATTCTACTCCATTTTTAGCCACCAAGCACCACCAATTTTACATCAAAAATCATTAAATATATGTACAAATTTTTTCATAGGGTCTTTATGCTCCATAAAAATTCATAGAAGTTAAGAAAATTCACCAAAGTGTAAGTGTACATAAAATGGTAGGCTGAAATCCAAGTATAGGTGTAAGTAATTTTCTTCCCTTTTTATTTTTGTTATAGGTAGCCTACATAATTCTAAGAAATCCTTTGTTTTTAGATTATTCAATAGAGCTTTTTATGATTTTTAGGATTTTTCTAAGTTATCATGTGGTGTATGTAGACTTGAGAAAGGATGATGTTCAACAAGGCAATTAAAGGCCCTAAGGTGTAGAAATGCTTTTAAAGTAACCTAGGTATGTGAATTTGATTAAATAAAAGCATGCCATGTTAAGTTGAATGTGATTTATCATGTAATTATGTATCGAAGTTGGGATTTGATTAGGTATTATGTATGAATTATAGATATATGTTTAGTGTGTATGAGAATGATAATTGGCATGTTGAATTAGTGAGAAAAAGGGATGGAAGACTATAATCCCATTTTGGCCGAGAGATATGTGAGGTTTATGTGTGGTACTATATATGTGTAAATGATGTATATGGTGGATAATGCAATTTATGGCATGAGTATGTATGAGGTAGATGTGAATTTAGGGAGGATAATTTATGTTTAGCCATGAAATTAATGTGGTTGTGAGGTGTAAGCATGTATCATGGCATGTGATTGGTGTGTGTGGCATGCAACCATGATTCAAATGATGAGAATTGATGTGTTTAGCATATGTATATATCTATGGGTGGTGAATTTGATGAGAAAATACATGTGTATGTATGACCATGGTATGGCTGAGGCATGTGTGTAAAGTGTCATGGCATGGCATACATGGTATGTCATGTGTACATGTGTGTGCATCCTAGAATGATGATATATAATGTGTATGTGTGATAAAACATAAGAAAAGGCATGTGCATGATCATGAACAAGTAATAGCCAAGAGGTATATATGACATGGTGAGTATGGTAAGTATGTATGGCATAATGTGTGTTATTTATAATTGGCATGACATAATGAACATATGATGTATGATAAGGAATTAGCATGGAATATGTGTAATAATGTATAGAGATATGACATGTGGTATGGTGAGTCAATGTAATAAAAAGAGGTTAAGAAATGGTGTATAAAATGACATGACATTGACTGGTAAGGCATAGAAAAAAATGACCTATAATGTGACCTAAAAAGCAATGAAATAAGACATGAAATTTGGGCACGTTTTATGCTTGACTTTGATGGCAATGTGAGGACATTGTTGTTGCCTTATTTGATTAAATGGAATGAGGGTATTTGTGGCTTAGAATGGCATGTTAATATGGCTTGAAATAATCTTAGGAAGTGCATAACAAAAATGGAAATTAACTTATAATTGTGTCCCTAAAAATAAAATGGACCTATAATCATGTAACGGAAAATACTTATATAGCAATGACTTGTAATAGGGACTTGACATGAATATGAAAAATGACTTGTGATAATGGCCTGAAATGAATAAAAAGGGACCTATAATTGCCTTTTTAAAAATTAACCTATAACTGTTTGGTAATAAAATAGATCTATAACTATTCGGCTAAAATTTGACCGTGGAAAATAAATAATAACTATTCGTTAGTCAATTGTAAATAATTTAATATGATGATCAGTAAGAAAATAAATGGAAATTAAAGACAGTTGACCCATTATTAGATGCACACTTAATGGGTTAATCAGTCAACTAGGGACTTGTAGCTGCTAAATATTTGTCTATTTATCAGACTAGGCTTATACAGCGGTCGAGGCTTACAAGACGGGCCGCTGCACTATGTTATAATAATAATGTTTATCCATCTATTAGGCTAAGCCAATGCAGTAGTTAAGGTCAACAAGATAGGCCACTGTATTATATTATTGATATTATTGTCTGTTCATTAGATGAGGTCAGTGCAATGGTCGAGGTCCATAAGATAGGCCACTAAACTAGGGTTAGTGTGGAGCTTAATGTCTAGAATATAGGGCCACTGCATAGTTTGAGTTCCCTCTTAGTCCAACATTTGAAAGTGTAGTCTATCTAATCAGGCCTACTTACTAAACTGAATATTTCCCCTGATGATAAATAAGAGTAACACTGAAATTAATGACAGTGCAGTAATGGCATAAGTGTAAATAATTAGATAATAAGACTGGTTAATAAAATAATATCATTTTGCAACATGGCTACTATATATTTCATTCATGCATCCATGGCATATCTGATTCATATGTATGCTTAAATTGACATGCTTTTATTATATCAAATTCACCATTGAGTTTCATACTTAGTGTACCAATATTTTAGTGCATAAGTAAAAGCAAGTAGTAGTCTAGCCTCGAGTTTTATGCAGTGTAACAGTAGAGGCATTAAAGGGTATAAGATTTTGTACTTTTAATGGTTTTTGTAGGCACTCCTATAAATATTATAGGTTATACGTTCATCTAGCTTAGGAGATGTAAATGTTCGTGATTATAAGTGTAAATCAATGATGTATAAATAAGGCCTTTTATCTGAATGTTCAAATTCTATTTGATTTTGATATTTTTAGGCCTGAGGCCTTGTGTGAATTTTAAATGTGTTTTAATGATAATAGATGACTAGAAGGGTCAAGAGGGTGATAGGAGATGTAATTGAGGTTATTAGAAGTGCTTTTCATAAGTTAGAATTTTCAGAATGTCACTCAGGTAGCCATTGTACTGCCCAAACTTTAGTAAAATCTATAATGAGTTGTCAGATGCATTTTTAGGTTAAGTATTCCTTGAATAATAATGTGTAAGTAATAGACTAGAACCTAGGCAATATCTATCTAGATAATAAATAATTTGTAAGTGTTAAGTGAATGTGGGTCTGAAGCAATTTCAGGTTGGGTGACCTAGTGGGAAGTGCATTGCCTATCGGGTTTCTTTAAAAATTTGGTAGGGGGTGTCACATTAGGTTGTATCATAGCATAGGTTAAATGTTCTTAGGTATTTTACATGAGTGCCAAGGTCTAGGAATTAATTATTCTAATATACTACACTGTAATGAGGTTGATAGGTTTTGTTTCTTTGAAGGTTAATCAAGATGAGTGGCAGAGCGCCAAAAGAAAGGGGAGAAAGAGTAGCTAGTTATGCTCCTACCACTGTACAAGGAGCAGGTAGTGTAGCCATGCCTAAGCCTAGTGATGCTGCACACTAATCATAACCTCTAACATGGCCATAAACCCAGGCACATATGATATTATTATAGCAGATAGTGGATTTGCTCAGCCATTCCATAGCAATAGTTCCACCTCCTCCATGGGCTCTAGTACCTCTTCTACCAACTCCAACTCTTTCTCTACCTCCATCTTCATTTGTATTATAGAAGACATACCTAGAGAGAGTAAAGAAAATAGGGGTTATAGATTTGCTAGGAGCTAGAGAAGATGATATAGCAAAAGTAGAATACTAGTTAGAGAGGACATTAAGGATACTGGAATTGCTAGAGTGTACAGAGGAGGAAAGTCTGAAGTGTACTACTTCTCTTCTATAGAAAAAGGCATTCCACTGGTAGTACACTTAAAAAGAGAAAGACACTAGCAGATCTTACTTGGGAGTTCTTCCAAAAGGAGTTCAAAAAGAGATATATACCTAAATCATATAAAGATAAGAAGAGGTAGGAGTTTTTTGAGCTGAAATAGGGTAAGAGATTAGTATCCGAGTACGAGAAAGACTTTACCAAACTCAGTAGATATGTAAAGGAATTTATAGATATTGAGGAAAAAAATGCAAAAGTTTGAAAAAGGCCTCAATGTAAAGTTGAGAATGCAGATATACTCTACAAAAGTTAGAGATTTCTTAGCTCTGGTGTCAACTGCATATGACATGGAGAAAATGATACAAAAGAAGAGGGAGGTCATTTAAAGAAAGAGATAGTCCATTACAAGGCAATCTAGTTCAGCCCTAGGTGCCAATAAAAGATAGAGAGAGACATAATCTCTTCACAGTCTCAGAGGTCTGAGTAAGCATTAGTATCCAGACCCCAACCACCACAACTAGCTTTTAGTGCTCCAGCCACTATGGCTAGAAATACGCCTTCGCCCTGTGGCATTTGTAAAAGAAGACACTGGGGTTAGTGTAGATAGGCTAGAATAGAGGGATGTTTTATTTATAGGTTTAAAGACCATTTTAGAAGGGAGTATCCCTAAAGATAGAAAGAGGGTGCTCATACCCTAGCATTAATAACACCGTAAAGTAAGGTGTAGAGATAGGCTAGAGGCAATCAGCCTAGCAATAGCTAGGGGACAAGGTTAAAAGCTCATGACTTGCCAGATAGTATGCAATCAAGGCTTGTGAAGAAGCAAAATCTCTAAATGTCATTATTGGTACTTTTTATTTATTTGATGTTACAATTTTGGTACTAATAGACCCATGATCTACTCATTCTTATATATGCACTACACAAGCACATAATAGAGGACTAAAACTAGAACATGTTGTCCTAGATATTCAAGTTAGTAATACTATTGGACAGAGTGTGACTATGAATAAAGTATACAGACACTATCCATTAATGATTTATGAACA
This sequence comes from Hura crepitans, assembly GCA_948208565.1. Lineage (NCBI taxonomy): Eukaryota > Viridiplantae > Streptophyta > Magnoliopsida > Malpighiales > Euphorbiaceae > Hura > Hura crepitans. Next base: position 5,225 of record CANXYI010218497.1, on the reverse strand, counting down.
ATTATTTCATGGAGATCTAATTGAATTACCCTTCCATGAATTTGATGTTATCCCAGGAATGGATTGGTTATTTGAAGACCGGGCTATATTTGATTGAAAACATAAGAAGCTGACCCTTTAGATTGCAGAGGGATAGGAAGTGGTAGTTGTGGGTGAGAGAAGCTTCTTAAATAATCTCATTTCAGTTGTTACAGTAAGAAGACTCATCCATAAAGGCTGTGAGGCATACCTAGTCCATGTCATTAACACTAATACTTCTACACCTAGCCTTGAATAGATTTTAGTAGTTTTTGAATTTCTTGATGTGTTTGTTGATGAGTTTCTAGGATTACCTCTATAGAGGGAACTTGACTTTGAAATTGAAGTGTATCTTGGTACTTCTCTTATATCCATTACTCTTTATAAAATGGCACATTTTAAGTTAAAGGAACTGAAGGCGTAATTGCAAGGCTTGTTGGATAAAGGTTTCATCAGACCCAGTACTTTACCCTAGGGAGCACTTGTGCTCTTTGTAAAGGAAAAAGATAGGTTGCTCCGATTGTGTATTGATTATAAATAAATAAATAAAGTAATAGTGAAAAATAAATATCCTTTGCCTAGAATTAGTGATCTATTTTATTACCTTTAAGGTGCCAGTGTCTTTTCCAAGATAGATATGAGATCAAGATGCAATCAGTTAAGGATTAAAGAGGTTGATATTCCTAAAATTGCTTTCAGGACTAAATATGAACATTATAAGTTCCTAGTGATGCCATTTGGACTCACTGATGCCCTAGCAGCTTTTATGAACCTAATGAATAGGTGTTTAACCATACATGAATCAGTTTGTGGTAGTATTCATTAATGACTTTCTAGAGTATTCCAAGACTAGAGAAAAACATGAACAAAATCTCAGGGTTATGCTATAGACTCTGAGAGAGAAACACTTGTATGCCAAGTTGAGTAAGTGCGAATTCTAGCAGAATGAAGTGGCTTTCTTAGGCCATATAGTGTTAGTAGAGGGTATTAGAGTTAACCCCAATAATGTTAAAGCAGTGTTAGAATGGGAACCTCTAAGGAATGTGATAGAAATATGTAGTTTCCTAGGATTGACTAGGTACTACTGAAGATTTGTGGAAGGGTTCTTAATGATTACAACACCTATGACTAGATTGAATAGAAAGAATAGGAAATTTGAATGGGATTCAAAAAGTTAGAAGAGTTTTGATAAGGTGAAGAAGATGTTGATTAAAGATCCTATCCTAATTCAACCTGAATTGGGAAAAGGATTTTGTTGTGTATTGTGATGCTTCACCCAATTCATTAGTTTGTGTGCTGATACAAGAAGGAAAAGTGGTAGCTTATGCTATGAGATAGTTGAAGCCACATGAGAGGAACTATCCTACTCATGATTTAGAGCTAGCTACAATTGTATTTACCTTGAAAATCTATAGGCATTACTTGTTTGGTGAGAAATGTTATATTTACACTGATTACAAGAGCTTGAAATATCTCTTTACTCAGAAGGAGTTGAACTTGAGGCAGAGAAGGTGGCTAAAATTGATAAAAGATTATGATTGTTTCGTAGATTACCACCAAAGAAAGGCTAATGTTGTTATAGATGCACTGAGCAGAAAGTTCATAGTGACATTAAGGGCTATGAATGTTAGATTGGGGTATACAAAGGAAGATGCCATCCTGGTAGAATTACAAATTAAACCTAACTTCAAATAGTGGATAAAAGAGGTATAGATCAAGGATGAATAGTCGGTATAGATTGAAAATAAAGTAAGAGAGGGGAAGGCAGTAGGATTTGAACTGAGTGGAGATGGATATCTGTATTACCATGGTAGGTTATGTGTACCTAGTACAGATAACCTGAGGTTACAAATACTAAAGGAGGCACATAAAGTTGCTTATTCTATGCACCTAGCTAATACCATGATGCATTTGGACTTGAAACCTCATTATTGGTTGTCAAGGATGAAGTGACATGTAGCAGAATATATGGCTAGATGTTTGACATGTCAGCAGGTAAAAGCTGAACATCAAGTTCCTTTTGGATTGTTGCATCTTATAGCAATTTTAGAATGGAAGTGGGAAAAGGCTATAATGGATTTTGTAGTGGGATTGCTTATGGCAAGAAGCAAATGTGATGTTGTGTTGGTAGTTATAGATAGACTGACCAAGACAACACATTTTATCCTTATCAGAATGGATTATTCCCTAGAGAAACTAGCAAAACTATACATAATGAGATTATGAAACTTCATAGCGTACTAATGGCTATTACTTCTAATAGAGACCCTAGGTTCACTTCTGGGTTTTGGAAGAAGTTACATAAAGCTTTGGTTACTAGATTGACCTACAATATAGTTTCTACCCTTAGATAGACGAACAATCAGAAAGGGTGATACAAGTGCTAGAGGATATGCTACACAACTGTGCTATTGAGTTTAAAGGCAACTAGGACCAATATGAATTTGCATACAATAATAGTTATCAGAGATAGAGAGGATAAAGTCAAGCTTATTAGAGAGAGATTGAAGGCTACCACTGATAAGCAAAAGTCTTATGATGACTTAAAAAGGAGGGATATTAAATATGAGGTGGGTAAAAAGGTGTTTATGAAAGTATCATTGTGACACCCCTTACCAGATTTTCGAAGAAGCCCGATAGGCAATGCACTTCCCACTTGGTCACCTATACTAAAATTGCTCTAGACTCGCACTCCTTAACACTAACTGATTCTTTTTATTATCTAGATAGATATTGCCTATATTTTTGTCTGTCACTTAGACATTACTGTTCAGGGTATATTTAAGCTATAAATCTATCTGATAGCCGATTTTAAGTTATATAGAAATTTAGGCAGCATAACGACTACCCATGTGACATTCTAAAAATTTTGACCTATGAAAGGCACTTCTAATAACCTCAACTTCATCTCCTATCACCCTCTAGACCCTTCTAGTCCTTTATTATCATCAATATATATATCATCAAATGACATTCAATGAGCACATAGGGCCTCAGACCTAAAAATATCATACTTAAGTAGGAATTTAACCATTTATATCCATAGGCCTATTTATATACATCACATGATTAACTTAAAATCACAGACACTAGTAGCTTCTTAGCTTGCTAAACCTATAACCTACAGTATTTAAATGAGTGCCTACTAAACCATTAAAAATACAATATATAATACCCTTCAATGCCTCTGCTGCTACACTACACAAAACTTGAGGTTGGACTGCTACTTGCTATTACCTGTGCACTAAAACACTGGTACACTGAGTATGAAACTCAGTAGTGAATTTGAAATAATAAAAACATGCCACTGCAAGCACACAATTGAGTCAAACATGTCGTGGATCCATGAATTCACAATATATAATACATGTAGCAAAATAAAAGTATTTTGTACACCCATTTGATAATTCAATTATTTATATTTAAGCCATTCTAGACTATCATTAATTATTGTGTTATTGCTATCTATCATTAGGTAAGATACTTAGTTATTAAACAGGCCCAACTAGATAGACTACACTTTTAGACACTAGACCAAGTGGGAACTCAAACTATGTAGTGGTCTAGCATTTTGGCCTTTGGGCTCCACACCAACCCTAGTTGAGTGGCTAATCTTGTGGACTCCAACCACTACACCGGTCTAGTCTTTAGAATAGATAGTAATATCAATAACATAGTGCCCATTTTATGGACCCCGACCACTACACTGGCTTAGTATGATGAACAGACAAATATGATCATCATAACATAGTGCAGTGACCCATCTTATGGGCCTCGACCACTACGCCAACCTAGTTTGATAAGTAAACAAATATCTAGTAGCTACAAATCCCTAGTTGACCTATTAACCCATCAATTGGGTGTCTAAATAATGGGCCAATTGTCTCTTATTTATGTTTATTTTATTACTAATCACCATTTTAAGTTATTTATAACTCCTTAACAGATAGTTATTATTTAATCCCAACAGTACAATTTTAGTCATACAATTACATGTCCGTTTTATTACTGGACAGTTATAGGTCCATTTACCATTTTACTTAGGCATTTTCCCATACAATTTCAAGTTGCATTGACATGCCATTCTAGGCCACGAATACTTTCATTTCATTTAATCCAATAAGGCAACAATAATGACCTCACATTGCCATTGAAATCAAAGATAGAAAGCATCCACATATCATGTCCCATTTCATGCTACTTTTACTCATATCATATAAGTTAAATTTCAAGCCATTTCTTAACCCGTTTCTTACTCTTTTTTTCTTACATTAACTTGTCATAACATATGCTAGGTTTCCATGCATGATTTCATATATTCCATGTCATACATCACATGCTTATGGTATCATGCCATTCATGCACATTACATATCATGACTTACCATACCATACTATACTATAGCATACATACCTCACAGCCATAGCTTGTCCATAATCATACACACACATACATGTCATATATCATAATCCTAGCATGCATACATATGCACACATAACATATAATGCATGCCACGCCATAACACCACATACATGCCTCGACCATAAATACCATGCCATGATACATCATGCATATGTCTTGGCCATGCCATGATCATGCACATACATGCATTATCTCATTGAATTCACCAATTACACATCTATTTCCATGCCAACCACACTATTTCCTATCATGTACACCATACATACATGTATTACACCTAATTTATATGTTAAAATACCTCAATAAACCTATCGACCATAGCATAAACAATTAGCACTCATGCATATTTTCATTAATTACCCGTACTTATTACTCATTCCCATTTCATACACATCATAGATTATAATATCCTACATATGCCATACCATCCATCCCCATGCTGTAACCCCAAACCACACCTCTCAACCAAATCATATCCTTTACCATACATGTATTTTCTCCCTGAATTAACACATTAATCATCAAAATTAATCTCAACCAACATCAAATTAAGCTTCAATCAATAATTTCCACACTATACATGTTCAAATTAGAACTTCCATACACTAATTCATAACAAATCACATGTGAAATTAACATGCCATGCTTCTATTCAATCAAATTCACATACCTATATTAATTTAGGAGCTTTTCCTACACCAAAAGTCCTTTAATTGCCTTGTTGCACTTCATTTCTTCTATGGCTTACATATACCATACCTTGGCTTAGAAAATTCATGAAAAAT
>CANXYI010218276.1:0-11515 GCA_948208565.1 Hura crepitans | reverse complement strand
TTGTTATCATAATGTGTATATGTGTATGGTTTGATATGACTCTCTTGACACATATTGCATAAATGTAAGCTTAAATTGCCATATCTAGTTAAAGTGATCTAAGAAAAAGCTTAATGCATTGCTTGTTTGCGATGCGTAGGTAACAGAGCAACAAATTAGAGCCAAAGCTTTTGCACTATAGGAGACTTTTGAAGATAGCCCCTATGTAGGTATTTTTAAATATTTTGTAGTAGTGTAATGATGTAAATGTAATAGTAGTAGTGTGCTCTTGTAATTCCAGAGGGTTAAGCCTAATCTACAACTTGGGTTATTTTTGTAAGTAAAATTGTAATATTGTAAAAGTTTTATGTTTCTCGGATGATTGTGTGATAAATTGTGATATTTCATGTGAAAATGCTGATTGAGTTGAGCCTAAGGCTCTATGTTTTTAGGAGTTTTGAGGGTCAGGAGGACCTATATGAGATGAAGAAGTGTTGTATGCTTTTATAGAAGTGTTTTTAAGCAAGTAAAAATTTAGGAAAGTGTCCCGATACAGTCGTTATGCTATTGGATTTTTGACATAATAACCCTAATGTGTTACCTCCATATGAATGCCAAATGATTTTTAATGTTTTTATAACTCTATAAGTCAAGAAGTTGGTTTATTATTTATTTAATAAAAAGTTTTTAATTAATCGTGGGTAGTGGAATCGGATATCAGTATGCGGTGGCGCTCCCTATTTAGGTTCGATGTATGGACCGGGTAGAGGGTACTATAGATTGAGTAATGATGATGCTAAGTGAATTATTGGTGATATAATTTCGATGATTAATTTTTAATATGCATGATGTTATATCTATATAATCACATTTCATTATATACAGTTGACCAATGCTTTACATATATATATATTTCTCATAGATGCTTACTGAATGTATATTTGACAACCTGAACTTGATATATTTATAATTGATACATTTCCACCATTATTAAATGGAGTGATGTGCTATAAGTAAAAATGATATATATATGTATAATGATGTGAATTAAATTAACTAATTGTCTCTCTATTTGTATGATTTGAATACTATATGCATTAAAGTATCAATTTGTCACTTTATTTACATGATTTGAGTACTATTTTACATGTGTTTTATATAAGCTTATGACGGCAAGTAAAAGTCGTCTAAGTTAGGGTTACACCACTAAGGATTTTTGTGCTCAACACATTGGTTTTACCTCATAGGTACAAGTTGAGTAAAGTTGAGGGAGAAGCTGAAGACTGCATCAAATTCTATTGAAAGAAAGAGAGAATTATGTTAAAGTTTTGTATTTGATCATTGTATTTTATTAAGTATACATTTATTATTGTATGTTGTGTTGTAAACTTCATGTAATTTTATATAAGTTAATTTTGAGAAAAAATGATTTATGCATATATATGGTATTGATATGTGGATGTTAGTAGGACACCTTGAAATATGTTCTGTTGAGAACATTATTTTATTTTATGGATTTTTGCATATGATAGACATAGATGATTTATGTATATATTTTAAAACTTTTTTACAAGTTTGGATAATGCATTTAAATAGCTATCATGCTACTGAAATTTCATGTTCTATCGTTCAAATCTTATAGTATATAAATATGTATTATTTATGATTTGTTGTTCATATGAGTTGTAGCATTCTCTTATAGGATTCTTTTATAATTGAGCAAGGGGTGTTAAAAAAGTGTGGATTGTTATGGAGAATTAACAAAGAAAATGATGGAAAATTTTCCTCTCATGGTGTCAAGTCTTTAAGAAAGAACAGGAGAGAAAGATGATGCTTAAATAGTGCTTTTGACCACAAAAAAATTGACATAAATAAATAGGATATTGAGAAAAATCCATAATTACTAATTTTCTTATCTATTTTTCTTTTAAATGATTAATAATAAAAGTCTAGCATCTTTTTAATTATACTAAATCTCTAATAATTTATTGAATATGGAAAAATTTGATTCTCGAGTTATTTTGAACAAAATGACTAAAAGAGGTATTTTATTAAAGGTTTATTATTCACTTTGTTCAGCTTCCCAAATTTCATTATCAAAATTCCTTAATTCTTTATATGGAATCTTTATTCCATAATTATTAATCCTTAAAAACTCCATTAGTTACATTCAATATTGACTTTTAGGTCAACTTGGTTAAAACTATTATAAAATGGGCAATGCCTTTTTGATAAAACACTATTCATAAATATACTTGTTATCTGCTGCTAACCATTCAAATGACTTTATTTTCATGCCAAAATGGCCTACTTATAATATGTATTATTCATCTATGGATAAAGTACTATTCACATCCTGAGAGTTACTATTCATGGCCTGGGAAATACTATTTGTGACACCCCTCACCTAATCCAATCGCCAAATTTGAGTAAAAGACAACACATAACTAAAATCCTTCTTTTTAGAATCTGGTTTATCTAAAAACTTTTTTTCCTTTAAAACTTAAAACCCTTTTTTTTTTCTTATTATATAATTATCTTAAGATCTTGTAAGACATGCTTAATAAAATAACTTAGTATATTAAACTATTCAGAGGTCATTGTGTTCAAAATCTGATAGCATAATAGCTATACTGGTGACATAATTCCTATTATGAATAGTAACCTACATAAGAAAACACTTCTAAGGCTCATACATCACACTATCCACTATTTCTACATCTGCCATACAATTGTCACAACTCTTATATTAATACAATCTCATAAACATACATAAATCCTAATCAATCTCATAGACATCACAGATAACCCATACATGTATCACACGTAACCATCAATAGGCAATTATCATATATACAAACATGCTTAATAACTTTACATGTAATCCTTGATATACAACTTCATGATCAGGCCTATAGCCCTTAACTAGATATATATGAGTGCCTATATACATCTTACATCTAATATCATATACAAATAATAGAATCCAATAACATAAGTAGCTTTTCTGTGAGCTTTATGTTCATCTATAACTTGTAACTCCAACCATATAATCATTAGAACCTACACATTGCAAAACAAATGATGTGCTAAGCTTTGTAACTTAGTGGTATATCCAATAATATATGCCATATATCACGTATACAATTATCATTCATGATAGATATTATAACATGTTTGAATAATACTAACATAATGGATTAAGCATACTATCAATTAACATTATGCATGAAACCCAAATTTTGGTATCACATATATTGAAGATGTTCTTTACTTTTGGTTAACACCATCTCTTTATTATTTCTTATTAAGTTGTTTAAAAACATACACCTTTATAACATGCATTTTTACTATATAATAAGTCAATCATCCAATCCTATACATGTATGCAAGCAAAAGTCATAAACACATAAGAAAAACCATTACTGCATATGTATTGTTTAATCATGCATATATCCCATTTATATACCATTAGTCCCATATAACAACACAAATTCTTTCTTATTGTAATTATTCTATTTACTTGCCTTTCCATGTTATTCCATCATTCATGCATAGTTTATTACTTATACATAATTATTTTTCACCTCAAATTTTCTTAAGTGATTCTTAATAAATATTTTAAAATTCTTAAATTTCCCTATCTTGCCTATATTCAATAGACAACACATTGATACTAGATAAAAGGATATGTACAGTACCCAAATGAGGCTTATGCATCTGTACCCACACATATATATGTGTGTGTGTGCACACAGTACCTAAACAGGCTTATGTAGATGTACCTGTATTATAAATATATATATGTAGTACCCAAATGGTGTTTACATGGTTGCACCTGCATCATATGTATGTGTAGGTGTGCAGTACCCAAATGGTTTTTACACGGTTGCATCTGCATCATAAGTTTTATCATTCCTTTCTTTTAGCTCATCATTAGGATCACATAAGTCTAGCATTTTATCATGCCTCGATATGATCATAGATGCATTAAGCATTATTAAGAACATGCCTTAAGCCAATAAGCCATGCATTATAAAAATCAAGAGACCATGTCTCACACAAACCATTCGACCATGTCATGTGTACAATATGTCTTATAGTGTTTCATATCCATAATATACCATTTACATCATTATCTCATTTTACACATTAGACACATGCATGCTTTTCTCTATCTCATGTCATGTTTACAACCACTATCCATTAAATTCAATTATCATGTTACATATTACCTTGTTAGCTCAAATATGCTTATGCCAATCATATAGTATTACATAAGCATCATAACCTTTGATTATACCATAATCATCAATTAATTTTATTTATCAATAGCTTATTATACTATTCTCATACATATATATGTTTTTACATAACTTCTCTCCTACATACACAATTAAAGGTCAAAAACATAAGCTATCCATCAATTCATATGTACTCAATTTCCTTCTCATAACCATATTTAGATCGTACTCATTCTCATAATAAACTCTACTCACACAATTCAATTATACTTATGCCCTGTCCCTAAAGAATTATTAAGTTATCAATCATTTATAGATTTCCTTATTATTATGCTCTATATGTTTCAGCCACTTGCTTGTTTACCCTTTAACACACAATTCCATGACTTACCCAATATCGACAACAATAGATCATACTTTAGGTAATTTATAACACAACTACATAGTTTTACATATTTACTTTATACCTGCCAGATATTACATCTAACATAATACCAAATTCAGGTTAAAATCATTCAACTATATACACACCCTCATACATTTTGATTCAGCCAATACTATAACCAATTACAAATTTTTTCTAACATTCTTTGGCATAAATAATAGGCATCCAAAGGCATAATATGATTACTACCTAATGCAAACCTTATATTTTCTAAATATAAGGTTTCCTCATCTTACATTATAAAACACATTATTCCTTTTTATAGATTAAGCACTTAATTATGCCTTTTCCCATGATATAACTCATCTAACCATGCCACACATTATATTTGGCCTTAAACACACATAAACACACATGGTTTGGCCAACATATGTGAACATCATAGAATTCATACATTAAGTGACCTTGATTCCTTTATATGCCAATATACAATTATTGCACAACCTTGATTCCTTTACATGCTAATATACAATTATGGCACAACCTTGATTCCTTTACATGCTAATATACAATTGTTGCACAATCTCATACATAAATTAGAGCTTATGTTAACCACATTATGCCTTTTCATATACTTGCACCATAGTCACACACTTACCATCTCAATTCCATCATTTAGCCTATGTTAAATATTCATACAACATTATTAAATTACCAATTAATCATATATCTCATTTTTTCATTATTATACATACATATTCCATATTTAATTCACTAACATACACACTTTAATTACTCAAATTCACATTTCAAGGCATATATTATTGGATACATGTACCAAATATGCTTAAATCACTTCTTCAAGCCTTCACAAGCTTTTTTTAGCCATTTCCCCTTATCTCTTTCTTCTTACTTTTTGAACACACTTCTCATGCAAATAAAAATTCATAATAAATACATTATACTTTCAAAAATCAATTTGATCACATATATGTCTCCTTGGGACCTTAAACCATATTAGAAAAATATAAAACTCTAAAATAAAATCACATACACTAAAAAAATGGCACTATTCATCCATAAATTCCTCTTCTAAAATTCTCGAATTTCAACCCATAATCTTGTGTTTAATGGTGTGGGAAGGTGATTTGGGTATTTAAAATGGTCATGAACTCCATTAATGGAGTTCATGTAAGAAGAAAGGAAGGAGGTAGAGAGTGCTACCAAAATTGGCTTTCCAAAAATCATATTTTTGTCTGTATATACCTTTAGTCAATTGTTAAGATCAATTTTTGAAATTGATCTAAGGGCCCATATTAGAATAAGCCCATAAACTTCTTCTTAAGCGACTTTAATTTATCTTATTCAATTCCCTTTATTAATTACCTCTTATTATAATCCCAAATATTCACTTATATTAATATATGAAGGTCCTAAAAATTTTGTGCTCAAAAACTGACTTAAATTGACATACTTATTCTTGTTTAATTTTTATAAAATACTTCTTGATGTTTAAAAATTCCAATTCCAATCTTGTCATACCCTTTAGAATATTTGAGCCTTAAGATGTGACATTCTTAGGTTTATCTGAGCAAAAATAAAATATTTTACGGTTTAGTTTTAACTGTATTACTATTCATAATACACTGTCGTAAAAACTTGACTTTTATTTTCAACCACCTTAGTGACTTCATTTTCACTTCAAACATTACCTAAAAATTGTTTTTTAATTAATGCTTTCATCCTGTAATCTTAGTGTAGCCCAAGTCTCGAGAAGTACTATTCACCTTGAAAAGCACTATTCATATGTTCACTTGTTATTAGTCATTAATCATTTGAATGTTCTGATTTTTATGCCAAACTGCATTTACAACTTGTTTATAACATACACTCTTTATCAGTAACAAATAAAACTCTGCTTACATCTTAAATGTCATTATTCATGACCCTAAGATTCACTATTCACAAACTCGGGATTTCTGTGTTACACTATTCAAGACCTAAAAAATTCTATTCACGACTTGAAATTTTTAGGTCGTTACAAATTATATCAATTATTTTACCTAAAATTAAGTCTATTAATTCACAATATAAATTCAACACATAAACTTAAAATTCATTATGATACACTTGCAACTTAATGTTTTCTCTTTAAATTCTCCTTCTTTAAGCCTTTTTTACTCTTTAAGCCTTCTTTTTCCATTATTCCCCTCCTTTTTGTCATCCCCTTTCCATTACATAATTGAAATTAAACAAAATTAAAATACTTACTATTTAAACTCTATTCATCATCTTTTTTAAGATATTCTTTCTCTCCATTCAAGCATGAAAACTCAAAACTAAAAATAGGAAAAGCTTGGAGTAGGAATAAATGTTTAGAATTGAATTATAGTGATTTAGTTTGAAGAATTTGAAGCAATTTGGGAAAAAAATTCTTTAGCTATTATGTTGGCTAAGAAGGGCTAAAGATGGTGGTTTTCTTTTCTTTTTTTCAAGTTTTTTGAATTGGTAAGTATATATATTTATGCCATGAACGATGGAGATTTTAATGAATTAAGTAAATCAATGGTTAAGATTAAAAAGAACATAAAAATCTCATCTTTAATATAATTAATTTCCCTTAAAATTATCTATAATATTTTTTAATTAAAATTTTTGATCCCAATATGGAAATTTAATCATTATTATTACATCTAAGGGTTTAAAATTACTAAAAATCTCTCCATTATAATATTTTTATTTTTAATTATTCCATCCAAAATAAAATTAAAATTCCATGATTTCTAAATTCCTTATGTTATTTTAGTATTAACATGTTCAACTTTTGGATCAATTTAGTTAAAATTGCTGAAATTATGATTTAGCCCTAATCAAGTTACTATTCATCTCAATTTGCTTTCCGAATCTTTTTTTATTTCCTAAAATTTCTCAAATAACCTTTATTCCATAAATATTAATGTCAAAATACCTTGTTAATTATACCTTATTATTCATATATTAGAAAGGTACTTTTCATGTCTCAAAAATTACTATTCATATAAAATTAGGCCTCAGATTTTATTTTTGAGTTTTGCCTTCTAAATAAACTTATTTTCATAACAAATTTTAACCATAATTTACTTATGAATAATACTTTGATCCATCAAATTAGTGCCACTTGAGTTCTTTTGAAGCATTATTCTCAGCCTAAGAAGTACTATTCACGACTCGAAATTTTTTGAGGCATTACAGTTCTTCCCTTTCTATGAAATTTTGTTCTCAAAATTTATGACCCTTGAGTTATAGAATTTTTACTTTTTTAGATCCATTTATCTATCTCACTAATCTTTAAACTATATCTGCCTTATATTATCTTACTTCCCTTCTTAGACTTTTCATAGAGTTATAAAAATCTTATTTCTTGCTTACACTTCTTTATATAATCATGATAAATCTTATTCATCGTTCTATCATATCAACTACTATCACACTCTACCTTATGGGATTTCTAACCAAAATCCCTATATGTGTGTGTGTGTGTGTGTGTAAGTTTCTAAACCCCAATCATGTGCTAGTATAGTGTATATATTTATATGAATGTCCTAAATGAATTAAATCATTTATAAAAGCATTAAAAATATAAAACATACCAACTATGGTATCAAGAGTATATAACTCCTCTTGAGCTTTTATCACATATTATCTAGCTAGTACATATGGCTTAGGGTAATCAACTATCTCAAATCTAGCCTTCTGACTACCTACTATCTAGCACCTCTCTCCTACCTCTAATCTCTGGATGCTATTAGAGCGGACCTTTATGTTTACTTATTAGCTACTAAACTCTTCGGGCACTCTTTAAATAAGTGGTTTTTCAAACCACATCCATAGCAAACTCTAGGAAAGAGCCTCCAACAAGTGCTAAATTCCATTCTATTGCAATGCTCACATAGGCTAATAGCTGCACTCCTAGTGTGGAGGTTGGTGCATCAGGAGTTGATGTTTACTATCTTTGTTGGAAAAAGGATCCTTGGCCTAATTTCTATGTTTATGCTTGTAGTTATGACTAAATCTATCATTAAGCCCTTTTCTGCTTCTTACTTGCAAGAGGAGCTGAACTAACATTAATTTAACTTTGTGATTTCTTATGCTACTCCTTACCTCTTTGATTTTGTTAGATCTTCTCAATGGTAAGAGTAGCTAAGACAATTTATGGAATTTCCATGATCTTCTTAGTAGTTAGATAGAGTCATATATCATTATCTAACCTATGCTTAAAAAGCATTTTGCCTTAGTAGGGATGATCTCCTTCGCATACCTGCTCAAAAGAATAAACTCCTTCTCATATTTTGACTTTAATGAATGCCTTTGCTTTATTGATATAAACTCTCTTATCTTCTCTTTAAGATAATTTTTTATAATATACATCTTTTTAATTCTTCTAAGAATTAATCCCATGTCTTTACTTGTGGCTACCCTTTATCAGATACTATATCCCACCACCTGTTTTCCACATCTTGTAGAAATAAATTGGCATATACTTGGTTCTCCTCTAGTGTGCATTGTAGTTGTTGATAATCCTTATAGTTCTCCCTAACCAATACTCAACTGCTACCAAATCATCATATTTTGTGCTACAAAAATCAACTACACCTATCTTCTTGATACATTTTGGATATATCTTCTATAATGATTGAGGAAGTGGTGGTGGTTGAGGTTGAGGTTGAGGTTAAGGTGGTGCAAAGATTGTAGCCTACCTCAAAAGATCAACCATTTACCAAAGCAAAGCCTATTGCGGTTGTATAGCTTACCCTGTAATTCCTTATGCTGATGCTTCAGGTATTGGTGTCTCACTTCTAATGCTTTAGGTATTGGTGTCTCACTTTTAGTCTTAGAGGCACATCTTTCAATTTCTTCCTCTATATATCTTTAAGAAGATTCTTCTATCTAAAACTTATAAGAAAAAAGAAACACCGAGGAACACCTAAACCCATTCTCTGATACTAACAAATTTGACACCTTACACCTAACCTGTATAAGAATATGAGTGGAGAATGCTACATAACTGATATCATCACTTATGTTTATTATACACTCAATTATGTGTATAACAACATTAAATGTTTATCTCATCCCATATTAGCTCACCATAATAGTTTAAAAACATCAAAAATTTTATCTATTTAGGGTTATTGTGTCAAAAATCCAATAGCATAATGACTATTCGGTGACATTATCTCAAATATTACCTACAAGAAATGACACTTGTAATATATTCCTCATTCATAACTTCATTCAACATCACTAACAAGTCTCATAATATATTGTTAACTAACAGACGTTCCCATATACTATACATATTCATGAACTTAAAATCAAATAACATGTATAAAATCACATACTTTCACATATATTATCCATAATAATTCTATATACATTCATAAGTTCATAACCTTATCCATCATACGACTATATCTTAATACAATTACAAATATGAATGCCAAAATGAACAAGTAACTAAATTACAACCATTACTTGTATTACAATATTAATGTCTTCAAGAAATCTTAGATTGGTTAGGACTTTCACATTATGCAGTTGCTTCTTCTTCAATCTTCAAACTTATACATCACAAAAGGAAAATGATGAGCTAAGCTATATAACTTACTAGTTTAAACTAAATAAAGCAATAAACATAAGCATACAATAAAATTCCAATAGAACTAACCAATTATACCATGCCATACCTTAAGCTTAAGTTATTTTCCACTATAATTTATATTCAAAATTTATTATTTATATTCAAAGTTTATTAATTACTAATTTTAAATATAAAACTATTATTACTCTTAATATAATTTTCACTTGATAATTATTATTTATCTCTACTTTTAGGCAATTTTAATCTAATTATCTTAAGTCATTAACCTCATCTATTTATGCATTCTACTCGGTGTTAATTTATATTAAAAATTTGATAATTTACTTTGTAATTTAATTAAATCATCATAAATTCCAAATTATTCAACAAGCCCATATTAATATGACAGACTTCTCAATCCGGATAACATGATATTTAAGCTACACAATAATCACCAACGAGAGCTACAAAGGCCATGAAACCAAAAGGATTAAATAAGGGGTTACACAAGCCCTAGACCCAAGAGTGTCAAATGAAAGTGACATAGGCCATGGACCTATATAAGTTAAACAAGGGCCATACAGCTAATAGACCCTTAGGGTTTAAATATAGGGCCCGAAGGTATAGACCACAAAAGGTCAAATATAAGCAAATCACTTGTATATGCCAATAGGCAATCAATTAGGCTCCAAAGTGCTATGAGTAACTACTATCATATTATTCCTAGTTAGCTAGCCAACCTACCAAGACTGCATATTTATGCATGTTCAAATGTGCAAAAATTAATGTTCAATCACTTTACATATTGCTATATTTCAGACTCCATTATGTAAATTTATTACACGTAGTATTATACCACATTATATTCTCATGGCATACTATCATATTTTTTTAGATCCCTCATTATTTGTTAATTAGTATTCGGCCAATAATTATCATTCTAATGTATTTCATATATCTTTATTCATCTAGCTTTATTATATTACTTTATTTATGAACCATTAATTTTAATTCCTCAAATTTAATAATCCATTATTGAATTCAAATTTTCATATTTCATTTAATCATATCAAGATTCCTTCTACTTGAAAATTTTATCTATTTACAAATTTCATAATTAATCTACTATAATATCAAAACATCAAACAATTCCATTTAAACTCTAAGTTATCTCAATTAGTGAATTTAGCTATACAAAATTTTTTACCCATACTTTATTGATTCCATTACCAACATACATACATACATACATACATACATACATATACATATATATATATATATATA
>CANXYI010218250.1:0-14255 GCA_948208565.1 Hura crepitans | reverse complement strand
GTATAAAAGAATAATAATAAAATTAAATAGATAAATATGAAAATATATACTTTGTAAGTAAAGACATAAAGCAAAATATTTTGAAGAGGTATAATAAGAGGTTACATTATAGTAAGGAAATGTAAAAAATTTTAGCAAGGTGTATATATATATATATATATATATATATATATATATATGAAATTGATGAATTGTGATTATAAGATGGAGAAAGACTATATGATAAAGAACAAAAGATCAAATAAGGAAAACATTAATACATGCAATAGAAAGTAATTTTTTTACAATTTTTATTAACTAGATATATAGTTAACAAATTATATATGTACTCAAAATATGTAAAGTATATCTTGATGATATAAATGGCTAAAGAAAACATGAATAAAATGGAAATAGAATTATGAATAAAAGTTAAGAATTTATGTAAGAGAGATAAAGAAAAATTGAATAAAAGAAGTAGTAAATTACAAATTAATAAATTTATAAGTATAAATTAATAGGGAATAAATACGTAAACAAGTGCAAATAAATAATTTAATAGAATTCATACGAAATATAGGAAAAGAATAGATACAAGGGTACATGTACATAAGAGTGAATGAGTAACACATGATATGAATAGTATTACTTTTGTATAATGATATATGATAAATGAATAAGAATGTATATAAGAAATGAATTAAAGAAATATATATATATGTAAAAAATACACTGAGAAAGTGATAGATTATATGTTAATAAAAAAATTAAAATATACATAAATATGTACACGAAAAAAAAACAAATGTGAATACATATATGTAGAAAAATAAAAGTATAGGCTGTGACTAAAACAATAACATTTGTAAATAGCAACACATGATAAATGAACAAAAGTGCTTAAATGAAATGTTTCAAAGAAATAATCAAATAGATAGATGAAACAAAAAAATAGAATTAACTACATGTAAGTATAAAGTATCTAATTGTAATTGTACAAGTGTACATGAAAGAAAAGGATGAACTTAATCAATTTCATTATTCATATGTCTGGATAACCTAGATAGTTACAACTGAGTATAGGTTGACTGGTTAATTAAAGAGCACTTGATAACTTGGTTATTTGGGGAAGCTTCTCTAAGATTTATATATTTGGGGGCTTGCGTGTGGCAATTAGGGAAGTATCGTCGCACTTGTTCACATGTTACATAGGCTCTCTAATGTCACATTCATTCAAATGGTACTTAAATACTTCGATGTCACACATGTTGTATATCCCATTGACATGGATAAACTGTATAGATTGTTAGAGACCACATATGACACATGAAAAGGGAAAAATAAATTGGTTTAATTATTGTATTATATTGAATAAAATGAATAATTTACACTAAGAATAGACATTTACACTAAGAATAAATAGTAAGGTTAACTAATGGCTCATTATAAGTAAGCATAACTAATAATTGCTTATACATGAATATAAATTGTAGATTTTTATGTTGTACTAAGGATAAGGTGGTTAGTATTAGGAGTTGCCACCTAGCCCTACACAAAGACCATTAATCTTTTGCCTAGAAATGGTTCGAAAGCATGGCATATTTATACCCTAATAATATACCCTTATTTAGTTATCAATCCCATATCATGCAAGCAATCATCTTAATTAAAAAGCATAATACCTCCTTTTCACATAGAAAATGTAAATTGCCATACTCAAAATATATAACAAACATGAGTGTCAATTAAGCATCCATCAATCAGGTCATTTATTAGTTGTTATTTTACTTGAGAACTATGCATAATTCCATAAGAATTAGCGGTAATTGCCCAACTCCCATCTCTAAAAGATTGGCCTTTTATTAAAAAAACATTTTTATGTGACTTTTATTAAGGAAAACTCAAAGCCATTTTATTAAGAAAACACAAATTAATTAGATAGAAAACCATTGATGTGAGGTTAGGCTTATACATGTAAAACAAGTTATTAAACTACCTATTACAACCCAAAATGACCAAAAGTAAATAGAATGTACAAAACTAAATAAACAAATAAAGAATTGACAATTGGTTCTATCTCTACATTAGAAAGTCTGTGCGAACTCCATATGCCCTTTGTCTATGTCTATGCGGACTATGAGATATCACAACATATATATCTATTTAGACCCATTATCCAACATGTATGGTTAATCATACATAACTCAAGAGAAAGCGATTAGCAACACAAACAGAGGTCCGTGAGAACCTAATAATAGAGCTAAAGGAAATGATAACATTATGTGTAATAAATTTATATGAAAATATGAATGTTTATGGAACATACTCTAATAATGGTTATAATTTAGAAGATGACAAACTAATCATGCAAAAGAGAACATTAATTCATCACAATAATTTTCATGAGAACTATATTTTAGAGCATATGTCCATGCGAACTACACTCCTCATCAAAGGGAGTCCGTGTGGACTAAAGTATGGAACATACATGCATACATAAAACACATGCATATCCCTATGGACTACACTCTTCATGAAAGGGAGTCCATGCAAACCACACATTAGTTTCAGAATATCAATGACATGCACTTTAAGAAGCAGAATGACTATACAATATGATAAAGGCATAAATATAGATTAATATGATACATAAAATACATTAAAACATAGTACATAAGGTGAACATATGACGATTATTAAGCAACTCTCCATATAGACCTTATAACATACAAATATTCAATAATAGGTCCATGCAGACCTTATCATGCATTAAGATAAGTTTGTGCAATTTAGGCATCAATTCTAAAATGATTAAATTATTTTAATGAATGACTAAATATGATCAAAATAGCTTAAAACCTTAACCTACTCCTATAATCGATGTGGGGATTACATAGAATCACCTCACACATTGATTAATCTCGAGAGATCCTCAGTTACAAAAATGACAGGAATAAAATTATTGAAGATGATGAATAAAATAAGCCTCAAATCTTACCTTGCGATTGGCTCTAAGTAACAAGGTAATGGTTATATTCTAAAAAGAATGATTATTTTAGTGTGGTCTTAAGACTGGTATAGCAAATCCTGCTTTAAAGTTAACATGTTAGACTCTCAAAATTACAAGATTTTTTATCATAATTCATCTCTCTTAATTCTCACCTTGAAGGGGGTATTTATAGGTTTAGTGGGTTTTTCTCCCATCCAAAAGATAGGGAATCCTAGTAGGATTAGGAGTTAGAGTCAAAATAGAGAGATTAAACTTTTGAAAGTGTTTCAGTGACAAGTTTATGTAGAACATAGTTGCTATGTTCGTGTGAACCTAGGCTTTGGGTTTACCATGATGGTTTATGAGCCCTAGGCCTTATTCTAGGCTGAGTCTTTTTTAGTCCATATAAATATGGTCTTTGGCTTGTTTTGACAGACCATTGCCCATAGGCTTTATCATTCTAGGCTGGGTTCTTACTAGTTAGTGCAGACCTCATAGCATCAAGTTCAAGTGGAGTTACACCAAGATGGTCCATACACATCAAGGTTTTGGTCTCTTAACTTATTGCTTAAGCTTGTCTCTAGTTATCATCTTAGGTGCAAAAGGTAGGGCATCTATAGTTGCCCCCACTTTGGTTTGTGCTTTGAAAATGCAAAAATTAAAATAGCATATAACAAAGTAAGAAAATAGATACTTGTTTTGCCTGATGTGTTGAGTGTTGAATCAACTTATGAGGCCATCGAATTGGCTTCAAGCTAAATCCAAGGAGATGAAAATGTTAGATTTTATTATGGTATAATGGTTGATTATTGTTGAGTTGAATCTAAAAAAGAATATATAATGGATTAATATGAAGCTAAAATCAAAGGTGAATGTGGGATAATGTTGTTATATTAACATAAAGTCAAATCTAAAGAAAAACATGTGATAGAAATATTAGATTAAGTTGAAGCCGAATTCGAAGAAGATATGTGGTAGCAATGTTGGATTAATGTAAAGCTAAATCTGAAAGAGAATATGTGCTAGAAATATTGGATTAATGTGAAGCTAAATTCGAAGAGGATATGTTGGATTAACATTGAGCTGAATCCGAATGTGATAATAATGTTAGGTTAACATGAAGTTGAATCTAAAAAAGGTGATGTAATAATGTTGGATTAACTTAGAGTTGAATCCAAATGTGGTAATGTTGGATTAGCATGGAGTCAAATCCAAAGGTGACAAAAAAGGAAAAGGGTGTAGTTTGAACACTTTTTTAAAGGAGGTAGGGGTAATGCTTTAAGTAAGTAAGCCCTATTTTCTTAAGATAATAATATAATATTTAGATCTATTGGCATGTTGTGCTTTTAATAAATCATTTTCAAAGCTAATTTTTGTAAAAAAAGATAGATGAAAATGGGTAGTTTAATGTTTAAGGCAACTAAACCCTATTTGGTGGTTTAGATGGATTAGAAGGATAATTCTGTTACATTGTCTCTTTCTTTCTTTTTTGAACTTTTAAGGACTAAATAGCTTCTCAATTGTATTAGTTGGCAATTTTATCATAAAATTGTTAGAAACAATTTAATACATTCGAAAAAATAAAAAAAAGGATGAACCTATTAGTTTGAAAAAAGTTGAATAGATTGACAAGTTTTGACCCATTTTCTTTTTAGCTAAAATAATACATCTTTTGAACATGTAAACATTTTCTAATTAAAGAGAAAATGGATATATGGACATAGACATATGAATTTTAGCTGAAAATTAGGGCTGAATACACATTATTAATTTAAAATTAAATAAAAATGGATTAACTGACGTTTTTTTGGTAAATGGAGGTTAAATTTATTTTATTAGTAAAAAAACTTATTAAACAAATTTATTGGCCCATTAGTTAGTGATACTAAGGAGTGTTGACTCAAAATTGACTTTGTCGATTGGAAAAGTCATAGAAAGTTCCATGGACCAAAAATGACCAAGATAGTTTTTTAACAAGCCAATTTTACTTGTAATTTTGCATTTGGATGAAAAAATTTTTGTTCATTTTTGTCCCCTATTCCCTTTCTGATGCCGGCCATATTATTTCTATGGTCTTTTAGAGTCATGTTTTTAGGTACCCTAGACAAACTAAGTTTGTGAGGACATAATTTGTGTTTACTTATATGTAGGTTCATGCAAATGTAATCCAAAAAAGAAGGTTCATGAGGATAATCCATATAGATAAAGGGTATGTGAGAATGACGTTATGGCATAGATCCGTGCGAATGAAGAATCAAATTTCCTAAATAGGTCTATACGAACTTTAGCGATAGATTAAAACCATTGACTCCTCTACTTCTCCTCTACTTTTCCACTCTTCTGCCTTATCCTTTCCTTTGTGTTTCTAAGCAATTTTTGTTCTTAATTTCTCTTGAAAAATAACTCTCTAATGGCTTCCTCTATCTCTTCCTCCTTTTCTAATGATTTGGTGGAAATCGGACGAGCTCCGATAACTGTGGCATTGTTAACGTTAGCGGTTCCTCTATGTCTACCTCTGACAAGGGATATTTATGTGCCTATTTTAGAGGGTTTCATTCCCTCCATATTGATTAAACATTCAATAAGTGCTGCTCCAGTGAATGGAGTTCATTTTGGTAACTCGACTTTGATTTTATCTGACCTTGCCCACCACACATGCTTTAAGGTGTACCTATATATTAGTTTATCTATCCTCTTTAGGCCATTGTGTGTTTTTTTATGAATTTTCTTCTTCTTTGTCTTGCTGGATATTGCTTTTGGTTCAACAAGTCCATGTAGACTTAGATAGATTAGGGCTTTATAGGCCTATGTAGACATGTCACGTGTGTTAGTTTTCTATATGCTTTAGGGGAGTGTTTTGTTTCTTTCTTTAAGAGATATTATATCTGATTTGTGCAAACATCTATTTATGCTGATCTGGGTCCATAAGGACCTTAGGTATTGCAATGTTATGTTTGTGTAGACTTTTGTGAGCATGATTCTATCATTTTACCTGCTACATTTTCTATTAAATTGTAATTTTCTATGTATATTGATGTAGGTTCATACAGATCATGGCCATCCTTGGTCCATACGGACTCTGTTTTTAGCTTTGTCCTTTCTTAATCCATACAGGCTCTTCACCTGGTGGTCTAGGTCTGTGTGAACTTAGTTCATGTCTTAAAGCAATTAGTGCTATTTTATTTCACTTTTCTAGTGTATATGTACTGGTGTTACCTTTTTTACTATAGATACATCTCAAGTGCAGGGGCACCTTATCTAGACCACTACAATGGTACGCCATGATGCCTATTTTTTTCAAGGATTGAGTAAGGCTAATTGGGTTTTAGACTTTTATGGATCACCTAGTGGGAGGAGACTTTTATAGGGATTTGTAAGCTCTCTAGGCCCTACTAGATAGGTTGATCGATACTACTCACACCTTTCATATGTCATTTAGGATGTTAACAATTACCCCTTTTAATTGGGCCTTCACTACTAGAGTACCTTGCATAAGGAGAGCCATTACTTTTGATGCTTGCTACTACTATCCTTTACTCTAGATTTAGGAGGGAAGGAATTTATTAGAGTTTGCACCTTAAAACCATTCTAGAAGCATCTGCTGCACTAACTTGTGTAAGAGGTGGATAGATGTAGCTTCATCTAATCAGCTCGAGGTTGATCAATACACTCGTTGCTTCATCCTATACTTAGTAGGTACCATATCGTTTGCTAATGCTAATGGTAATGTAAGCTAGAGTTTCCTTCATATCCTGTAGCAAATCAAGGGTATTGGCTCTAGGAATTAGTCTATTCCTCTTTGTGATAGATATTAGAAGCCTTGACATGGTTGTGCACACTAAAAAGAGATATCAATTCATGCATGACTTCATGTCAGGCATTCTATTAAGTAATCTATCTTAACTCTTTCCATTTCTATATTGTTTCTTTTAATCTAACTTTACACCTTGTTTTTCATAGGTTTAGGCATATGAGCTCCATTTATTGCCTTAACCATGTGAGCTGGATATTCATTACTAATATCCAATGATGGATAGATGGGTTAGGCCATCTTCAGGGCTTTAGAATATGTCTTTATTGATGTAGCATTATCAGTTCCTCAACTCCTAAGCCTAGACTGATATGAGTAATCCTACACATATAAATGCACTATTAATGGTTTACTTTGTCAAGTTTATAATTAATACTTACCTGTCTCTCTTTCAGATTGATTTGGCATGGTGGGTCTACCCTCTTGAAGAGATGCTAGACTTCCTGTGCTCTATTTAAGAGCTATCTTCTCATAGGATATTAATAACTACCCCTAAGGCTTACTCCTAGTTTTTAGGAGACCTGATGTATAGCTAGCATATGGGCCTTAATACACATTATGTTCCTAAGAGTCCTCCCGACTCGATGCTATTTAAGAGGTAAATTGACAACTTAGAATTTGTGCAAGGGATGACTATAGGGATGAATGGGGATAATCTAATAGAGACTGATGGGTTAGACTACTCCTCATGGGCATCTGCTCATTTGATGCCTTAGGTGCCTCACACTTCTAGCCCTGCTCCTCAGGTATACTTTTTTATTTTTGTTTTGATATTTTAAGTGTGTTTTTTTTACTTTATTTGTTATGTAGGCTTTTAATTTTGAGATCAAACCTTCCTTAGCTAAGAAGAGGATAAGGACATCTTCTGGCTCTAGAGAGCCTTAATTCTCATCTCCTCTTGTATGCACTCCTTAGAGTCAAGCTTCTACTCTAGCTACTAACCCTTAATTGATGCCTAGCAAGGTAGTTGGTACTCTCACCAATGTGCCTCCTCTAAGCTACATATGGTACGACATTGATGGGTAGTTGACTTCTATGAACTTTCAGATCGAGGATAGCTAGCTTGTGCTTTTTGAGCTAGCTAATACTACTCTAGTATTTCGTTTGCGACCTTTTATCATTATTAATTTGTTGACTCCATTGTGCATAAAATTTCTTGCTTGGACTTTTGATAGGTTAGGAGGGCTCTAATTGAGAGGACTGCTTGAGCATTGGAGGCTTTTAGGATGGCAATCATTGATGAGACTCATGCCTTTATCGTCATTTCTTTCTTTTAGTTGTTAGTGATGTATGTATGTATGTATGTATGTATGTATGTATGGTGCATATGGAATGTTTAAATGCATGAGTTGTATAGCTCTCTCATTCTCTTTGTAGAATGAGCTGGCTAGGAGGGTGGATTCACTTTGTATTGCAAGGAGAAATATGAGGGCATTGAAGATTGCTAAGAAGTTAGTGTTTTCTTTTAACAATGAAGACATGGAGAGTGAGGAAGATGAAGGATGGGGATGGTAGCCTTTGATCTTTTTTGTTAATAAGACTCATTTTTCTCTATATACATATTCAAAACACTTGCTACAATATGCATAATTTATATTTTAATACACTTTGATTCAAACTTTTTACATATGAATAAGTAAAAGTAACACACAAAGAAATTTTACAACAAAACACCTTATTCTCAAAATTATATAAAAGATTCATCCATCTTAGAGATATCACATCCCTCAATCTAAATAATTCCTGAGGTAAGAGAATGAGCAGGAGTCATGCTCGAGTCTAGCCCATCCATGTAACTAGGGAGCTAAAGCTCAATAGCATTCTTTAACACTTTATTATTGAGATATAGGGTATAACCTCTTATGCTAGCTAACCAAGCATTATATTTTCAATGACACCTCTCAAGTAATTTGTTTCAACATACATAGTCTTTTCTATGAAAACATTTTTCCATCTTTTCAAATGAATATCTCATTAATGATCTAGTGTTATTCTAATTAATACTATGATGGGTTATCGTTGTTAGGTGATCAAACATTTGCCATCCTTATAAGATCCAATTGAAGATATAACTACCCTTAACTTATCTAGCAAGGAATGCTTAACTATTTTCATACCAAGAACTTTGATAACTTGAATCAAGTGATTGCTAGTTGTTGTTCTTGCCTTTTTATCTAGCGCCCATTCTTCTATTATCTTAAAGCCTTTACTATCATCAAGCTTTCTTACTTTATTTCATTAGGTGGACACCTTACTGGCATTTGGAGTCCCTTTCTCAAAAAGCGTGGTCTATGTAGACCATTTCTCTCTTACTAACATGGTATATACAGACTTGTTGTCAAGTGGTCTTGTATATGTTTCATGTAGATAAAAAGCCATCATGGTGAAAGTCTATCCAGACCTTATTAGTGTGTACCTTAGTGTTGCATGATTAGGTTAATGTGGTTGATGTCTATCTTATATGCCGCTTAATCTATGTAGACATCTAGAATGTCTAAGATTCTATATATTTGTTATGCTAGGAGTTGTATTCCTTAGGTGCCTATAAATGCTTCTCTTTCAAACTTTTCATGACATCTTCATTATGACTCTCCCTTTTATTAATCAATTGGCCATGATTTTGGATTCTAGAGCCACTTAGGATTCCTCGATTCTTACTCCCTTTTCTGCCATTAGATTCTTGAATAGGTTAAAGATAGATCATAATTTTCTATAGCCATTCTTAACTTTTAAGATCCTATCTTTCTTATTTTTAACTTCAATGATCAAGAGATTGCTCCCACACCTGAGGAGTTTACGGTTATCATGAATTTTGACATCTCTTTAAATACTCCTTTTATTATTCCATCTTTTTATGATCATCACCTACTAGACATTCTACTTGACCTAAGGATGTCACCTTCGATGGCTTAGAAGATTATCCCAAGTGTATGTCCCATTTCTCTATAGACGGTTCTTTATTTTGCTAGCCAAATTCCATTTAGTTTAGTTGAATAGGTGAAATATGCCCTATTGAGGATTTTTGGTGACTTGTTATTGATCACTCATAAGGACAAGTATTGAGACTATAAAATGCTTCAACTACTAATTAGATTCTATTGTAGGAATAATCCTTTGGGCATTATTATTGCTAAGACCATCCAAGGATTATATGCCTTAAAGGGAGGTGACATCAACTTTATAGTTGGAAGTCCTCCGCTTCTGTAGGCTTATTTCTTTTTCACTTAAAAAGCCTGTTACTATTTTCCCTTTAGTTTTTTACCCTAATTTTTGCCTAATGTGCTAGTAATGGTTTTCATACTAGTATTTTGCCTAACATTTGCTTAAGTGGTCCTTTTTTTTTAGATTTTCCAACCTAACAACTTTTTTTTAGATATGGCTATAGGATTATATAAAGCTGCTTGTTGTGGCTCCTATAAAGGTTTAGATTAGATATACCTTGAATCACCATTATGAGAGATGACTTAAGAGCAAGTTTAGCATAATAGAAATGTGGACTGCCTAGCATAGTGAAATCACCAAGATTCGATTAATGTGTCCTTAATAGAAGATTTCCCAATTTTCTTTGTCGTGTTATTTGGGATGTGTTCTATTAATCGGATTGAGGCTTGTAACCTTTTATATCCCTTATCAGATTTAGAGATAGTTTGGTTCGAATAGTGGGTTCTTCCCAAACCTTTAGGCTTTTAAGGTGGATGCTTGACACGACATTTCCTACGTTCATATCCAGACTTATGGAGAAATCATTCTATGCTAAAGAATGTGCTTGATCATAAAGCTAGTGATATAAGTATGGATAATCATTACAAAGATAGGATTACTAGTACATCAAGAGATAACATGACACTTCTATTAAAGAGAAGAAATAAAGATACATCCTTTACAAATAGAAAGAAAGCTTGTATCTATATTTTTAGAGTTTAATTGTTTATGGGATTTTTCTCTCTAGATGGAAGTTTACATACTAATAACCATGACTAAGCATTTCTAACATTAATTACATTTACGACTAACTCACTTGAACTTGGCATATATACTAGTTCCTCTTGATAATACTACCATTATCCATTAGCCTTTATAGGTTTTCTTAATTGAACATTTTCTCTCTTTCCCCTAACTTTTGCATGAAGTGCTTATTTTTTTATTTTTACCTCATCGAGTTATCCTAATTTTTTCCTAAGCTACCTCTTTTGGGCTTTTCAACTTAACAGATTCATTTTTTTTAGCAGAAGTATTTCTTCAATTTGTTTATGTTTATAGGTTATGAGAACTCATTGCCTTCTAAAATTGAAATTTTGACACCTCATGCTTGAGTACTTTCTTCACCATGCATGGACCTTCCCAATTAGGCTTAAACTTTCCTCTAAGGTCTATTAGCAAAGGCCTAGTTTATTTTAAGACAAGATTGCCTTCTTGAATGGGACTTGGCTTAACTTTTTTGTTGCAATCTCTAACAAGATTCTTTTGATACATCTACATGTGATATCAATCTTTCATCCAATTTTCATTGACTAATACTAATTATTCATATCTAGCCCTTATCCATTCTGCGTCTTGCACTTTTTCTTCCAAAACTACCCTTAATGAATGGACCTCTATTTCTATGGGTAATAAAACTTTCACACTATATACCAGTGAATAAAGCATGGCATTTGTTAAAGTTCTGACAATTGTTCTCTAACCCCAAAGTGCAAATGACAACATTTTTGCCCAATCCTTATAGGTCACTATCATTTCTTGCAAAATCTTATAGACATTTTTGTTAGCTGCTTCCACTGCACCATTGGCTTGAGGCCTATAGGGGGAAGATTTATGGTGCTCAATCCTATACTTCTATATGAAATGTTTGGTTTCACCTTAAAACTAGACTCTATTGTCTGAAATTACTTGTTGTGGTAACCCATACCTATAAATGATATTTCTTTCAATAAATTTAGCCATCTGCCTTGCCCCTTAATTAATTGAAAGTTTTAGCCTCTACCCATTTTAAAAAGTAGTCAATTGCCATGATAATGTATCTCTGACCCCTTAATGCAGATGGCCTTATGTCTCATATTATGTCATTTTCCCATGCAGAAAAAGGCAATGGAGAAGATAGACTAATATGTTCCATTAGTGGTATGTGAGTCAAATTGGCATAGATTTTGCAGTTATGCTATTTCTTGACAAAGTTACACCAGTCTATTTCCATTATCAACTAGTAATACCCTAGTCTCATGACCTTCTTTGCTAGATTTCTCCTATTCATGTGTGGACCACCCATACCCTTATATACTTTTGCTAGTACCTTTTAGGCTTCTGCTTCATCCATACATCTAAGTTGAACAACATCATAGTAACTTTTGTATAACATTCCTTAGAAGCAAATGAATTGAGTAGATTGTAACTGTAGCACCCTCTACCCGATTCGTAAATTGAACCTTAATAGGGAGTGCCACTGCATACTGATATTCGATTTTGCTTCCCATAAAACCTATTTATTTAAAACTTTTATTAAATAAACAATTTTGTAACTTATGGAGTTGTAAAAACATCAAGAATCATTTGGCACACATATCAAGGTAAATATTAGGGTCATTGCATTGAAAATCTGGTGGCATAACTATAGTATCAAGACACTTTTCCAAATTTTTACCTATTTAAAACCACTTCTAAAATATTAATAAACTTATCTTCAACTCCAATGGGTCCTTCTAACCCTCTAATCACAACACAAACACAATGAGCCTTAGGCTCTCCCAATTAACAAACTCAAATGTATTATCATTAATCAAGACGTAAACATGTGAGAAGTAGAAAAAGAAAGTCGATAAATAAAATATTTGAGTATAAAAACCCCATTGCAAAATGTAGATTAGACCCAATCCCTCCGAGATCACAAAAGCACACTAACTATTAACCAATACATTTAAATCATAATTACTATTACAGAAAGTACAAAAATAAACACATAGGAATTATCTTCATGTCTCCTTATATGCAGAAGCTTTGGCTCTAATCTACTACTCTATTACCTATACATCACAAATAAGCAATGTGCTAAGCTCGTTTAGTGGTGTAATCACTTTAACTAGGTATAGCTATTTAAGCATACATTTATGTAATATTTGTCAACTGAGATATATTAAACAATATATATACACACATTTTGATAACAAAATAATTCATGCAATATGGTGCATACTTGTCTTTAAAAACACGAAAACCATATTAGGTCCATACTCACTGTATAATTACTTTCATCATGAATAAAAATCAATTATATGGATAAGATATTCATATATTCGTTATAAATGTGCACATGCTATAATTTACATGATAATGAGCATAAAAAACATGCATTTATATCCATTACCATACATACGCGTCATTTCCGCATATCTAGGTTCCAAGACCCCATATGCAGCAACCTGTCAATATTATGAGTATAAAACTCCACATCATACCATATACATCAAATAAACGGGCTTAACCCGATATTATACCAAAAATATAAATGTTACACGTAATGCATCATTTAAAATGCACCTAACTTTATTTTACACTTAAATATGTTATAACCACAATTATCCTATTTCAATTGTTTGTTTGTTTTATGCCCATACTAAAGAGACAAGTATCCAAGGCTAGATAGTGGATAACGGGCTACCTAAAGGTGCTTAAATAGTGTACCCAATGGCACTATTATTCGTGGATACAAAACACATCAACCCGAAGGCTCATAAATATATAGTGTTAAATAGTGGCCCGAAAGCATGGTGCCCATTGACGCAAATATGTATCATGACCAGAAGGCCTACTACCCAAAGGTAAACATTATAACTATTAATCCGAGTTAACCAGTCAACCTATCTATACTAGGTTCTCTAACTAT
Source organism: Hura crepitans (assembly GCA_948208565.1). Lineage (NCBI taxonomy): Eukaryota > Viridiplantae > Streptophyta > Magnoliopsida > Malpighiales > Euphorbiaceae > Hura > Hura crepitans. The sequence continues at coordinate 602 of CANXYI010218250.1, read as the reverse complement.
ATAGGAATCATTAAACTGGTCAATTAACTCATTTTAACCATTTTAATGCATAGCATAATTACTGTCATCTCATGCACACATGGATGCTAATGGCAATTTTGCATCTCAGTGAGGCCTAAACCATCATGCTAAACAACATGTGTTAACTAAAATATAACATTGCCATGATAGGCTTACAAAAGCTCAAACCACCAAATAGTCACATTGCTTAGGTGTAAAAGCTAGAAAACTCATCCGTATCATAAACAAGCATCTTTATCATTATTTCATTATTAACATGCATATAACATTGAATGCATCATGGTTGTGCATAACTCTCACATTCTGCTAAACATGTCATTTTATACACATTTTTAGTATATAGTGTCATACATGCAATATATGCTTATATACATGTTAATAAACCATTCGACATGCAAATTGGCATTCAGCCCTCACCATACATGCACAAACATTATAGTCATCATGAACGCACATTCGGAATGGCATTTTAGCAAAAAAAATGATATCCGAGTCATTTGTATACATAATGTCATATAATGGCATGATAAGGTCATATAGCCACATAAGCAAACAAAGCATCATTCTAGGACCATTCAACC
>CANXYI010217993.1:0-14821 GCA_948208565.1 Hura crepitans | reverse complement strand
GATTAATTAGGGATTAATTATTGAGGTTTCATAATTAATCTATTGTTAAGAAGGAATTGATTGTTAGATGGTATTCAACAACTATAACTGATTAATTGAAATAATAAATTGACATTTTTCGTATCTATGATCAATCCTGAGAACTAAACTGAATTTAATCCTTGTGCTAGGTTTTTATCAACTGAATTTTCATATTTAATTTTTTACTTTTATTTAATTTTAATTCTTATTTTAATTTTTAATTACACAAACCCCCATTTAATATTTGAATCAATCGTCTTGGTATTAGAATAATTAAATTAGTCCAGTCCTTGTGGATTCGACCCTACTTGCCCTATTTACAATTTATTTATGTTTAGAGAGTAGGAATTTATTTTTGGTAGATTCGACACCTATTAGCAAGTCGGGTCACACTAGGAGCTTTTCAGGTAGAGTCAAAGTCCGAATCCATAAGAAAGTCCTAGACCCAAAATTCAAGCATTTACACACTAAGTTCATTGATAGAAGTACCTCTGATGAAAATAAGGAGATGGAAAAATGGGAGAAGTCTAATTGCATAAGTCTCATGGTCATTAAGCATGCCATTCTATAAGCTTTTAGGGGCACTATGTTTGATCAAGTGGATACGGCTAAGATTTTCCTTGAGAACCTTAAGAAAAGGTTTGCTAGGAATGAGAAGGCTGAAACTAGTACACTCTTAGTTAAACTAGTACACTATTTGCAAAACTTATCTCAATGAGGTATACAGGTAAAGGAAATATAAAGGAGTATATTATGGAAATGTCTCATCTTGCTTCAAAATTGAAAGCACTCAAGTTGGACTTATCCAAAGACTTGTTAGTACATTTAGTTTTAATATCTCTTTTAGCACAATTCAGTCAGTTTAAGGTGAGCTATAACTATTAAAAGGACTCATGGTCCCTTAATGAACTCATCTCACACTATGTTCAGGAAAAGGAAAGGTTGAAGCAAGAAAAAACACCCAATGCTCATTTGGCATCCACCTCAAAAGACAAGAAGAAAGACAATAATCGAAAGAAGAATAAAGAAGCTACAGATACAGCACCACAAAAGAAACAACATAAGGAATTAACTTAAGATGGTTGTTTCTTCTCTACATCTGCAGGTCATAAGAAGAAGTGTACTAACTATCACACATGGTGTGCAAAGAAAGGTATACTTCTTAACTTTGTTTTTTTTAAGGTTAATTTGACTTCAGTACCTAGACACACATAGTGGATAAATTCTGGTGCAACAACTCACATTAGTGTGTTAATGCAAGGTTGCCTAAATTATCAAAAGCCTTATAATGGTGAAAGATACATCTATGTTGGTGATGGCAAGTCGGTAGAGGTAAAAGCAATTAAGACATTTAGATTATTGTTAAGAATTGGTTATTATTTGGATTTGATTGAGATTTTTGTTGTACCATTTTTTAGGCAGAACTTGACTTCTATTTCAGCATTAAACAAATTTGGTTATTATTGTTCATTTGGAAATGAAAAAATTAGTCTTACTCAAAATTCAAATTTGGTTGGTTCTAATTTTTTATCTAGCTATGATAATCTATATTTGCTTGATACAATTGCTTCATACAATGAATCCTTGCACGTTAATGTAATAGGTAAAAAGCGCAAATTAACCATCGAGAATTTAGCTTCATTATGGCATAAGAGACTAGGTCACAACTCTCAAAGGAGAATTGAAAGACTTGTGTCTGATGGTATTCTCGATCCCCTTGATTTCTCAATTTTTGAGACATGTATAAATTATATTAAGTGGAAACAAACAAATATTAGGAGATTTGGTGCTAATAAGAAATCAGATATTTTAGAACTTATACACACAGATATTTGTCAACTATTCCTATGACTTCATGGAATGGTTAACAATATTTCATAACATTCATAAATGATTTTTCATGATATGGCTACCTTTATCTTATTTATGAGAAATCGTAATCACTAGACATGTTCAAAAGTTATAAAGCTGAAGTCGAGAATCAACTTAGTGAAACGATTAAAAGTGTTAGATCTGACCGTGGTGGTGAATACTGTGGCAGATATAACAAATCAAGTGAACAATGTCTAAGACCATTTGCGAAATTCCTAGAGAAATATAGTATCATCCTACAGTACACTATGTTGGGTTTAACCACTATGAACGGTGTTGCTGAAAGACGAAATAAGACACTTAAAGACATGATAAGGAGTATGATTAGTCATTTTACCTTAGCTGAATCACTCTAAAGAGAGGTATTAAAGACTGCAACATATATACTTAATAGAGTTCTAACTAAAGCAACTAAAAAGACCCCTTATAAGCTTTAGACAAGTAAAAAGCCTAGTCTAAAGCACCTTCATATTTGGGGATGTCCAGCTGAGGCAAGGCCTTATAAGCCAAATGAGAAGAAACTTGATTGCAGAACTATCAGTTGCTATTTCATTGGTTACTCTGAAAGGTCCAGGGGTTACAAATTTTATGATCCCATAACTAAGTCAATTTTTTAGATATGTAATGCTCGATTCTTCGAGGATGTTAAATTTATAGGGGGAGAAAGAGTTAACGACTTTGTCTTTAAAGAGGAATATGTGGAAATTCCTTTTATCGCTATTGACAATGATCAGGAACAGGTTCTTATACCTAACATTGTTTAAGAAGTAACTCCAGATCAAGACAATGTCATTCAGCCTTTTGTTCAACTTTAAGATATTTTTCCAGAAAAACAAACTCTACAGCCTCAAGAACTATTGCCATTAAGGAGATCGACTAAAGAAAAGAGAAATACAATTTCATATGATTATATTGTATTTCTCCAAGAACATGATGTTGACATTGGAGTGGTGGAAATTGATCTAATCAATTTTTGTCAATCCATGGAAAGTTTTAACTCTCAAAAGTAGATAGATGCTATGAATGAAAAGATAAAGTCCATGAAAAAAAAAATATGCGTGGGATCTTGTCCCATTGCCTGAAAAAGCAAAGCCCATTGGTTGTAAATAAATTTTTAAAATTAAGAAGGATTCAAAAGGTGATATGGAAAGGTATAAGGCGCGACTTGTTGCTAAAGATTTTACACAGAAAGAAGGCATTAATTATAAAAAGCCTTTCTCTCCTGTATCATTAAAAGATTCTTTCAAGGTTATAATGGCTTTAGTAGCATATTTTGATCTTAAGCTACACCAGATAGACTTCAAAATTGTGTTTCTCAATGGTGACATTGATTAGATAATTTATATGCTATAACCAAAAAACTATGTGTCGGGTGATACAAAGTTAATAGTTTGCAAAGTAAAAAAAATCCGTCCATAGGCCTAAGCAAGTATCTTGATAATGGTATTACAAGTTTTACCAAGTTATTCTCTCATTTAGTTTTGAGATGAATTTGGTAGATGATTGTATATACCATAAATTCAGTGAGAGTAATCATATTTCCCTAGTTTTATATGTCGATTACATATTGCTTGCCAGTAATAATATAGGCTTGTTGCCTGAAACCAAGAAATTTTTATCAAAGAACTTTGAGATGAAAGATCTTAGTGATGTGACTTTTGTCTTAGGGATTTAGATAATTTGGATCATTCTCGAGGTATTATTGGATTATCACAAAATGCCTATATTGAAAAGGTTCTTAAAAGATATGGATTGCAAACCAGGTGATACCTCTGTTGCTAAAAGAGATAAGTTTAATCTTGCACAATGCCCAAAAAATGCTTTTGAGGAAAATGAAATGCATAAAATTCCTTATGCTTCAGTAGTAGGAAATCTAATGTATGCTCAGGTTTGTACACGTCTAGACATTTGCTACATTGTTGGAGTGTTGGACAAATATTTAAGCAATCTAGGACAAATATTTAAGCAATCTAGGAATAGATCATTGGAAAGCAATTAAATGAGTCATACGATATTTAAAGAGAACAAAACATTACATGCTCACATACAGTAGGTCAAATAAGTTAAAGATCATTAGGTATTCAAACTCTGACTTTGTTAGGTGCCAAGATAGCATGAAATCTACATCAAGCTTTATTTATTTACTTGCTGAGGAGTTGTCTCTTAGAAAAGTGCTAAACAGACACTTATAGCTTTTTCCACCATGACAGCTAAGTTTATAGCATGCTATGAGGCATCTAATCATGGAATATGGCTATAAAATTTTGTTACTGGGCTGTAAATTATGGAAGGAATTAGATAACCACTTAAGATATTTTGTGACAATAAGTCTACAGTCTTATATTCAAATAACAACAAGAGCTCAAGTAAGTTGAAACACATAAACATTAAGTTCCTTGTTGTTAAAGAAAGAGTTCAAAGTGGTCAGGTATCCATAGAGCATATTGGGACAAACTCCATGATTACGGATCCGCTTACTAAGGGATTACCACCCAAGGTCTTTCATGAGCACACTGCTCATATGTGTGTTATGTCATTTGAGGATATTTGGTTTTAGTGGGAGTTTGTAACTTTGTAATTTATTTTCTTCTATAGACAAATTTCAATTATTTTAGTTTATAGATATTTTAAGGCCATTTTCTATAGAAATAAGGTTTCTTTCAGTTATTCACACTTTGATTTTGGTATAGCTTGATCTCAATAAAGTTTAAAAGGACCACTTGGAAATAGACATGTTTAGGTCACATTACATATTATTTCCATGCTACACATCCATACTTGACCTTTGTCATTTGATTATGTTAATATATGTGATTAAGGATGGATTTTTGTTATGATGAAAGTCACCTTAGTTCTATGTTAGCATAATTGATAAACGAGATTGTTTAAGAATGCCTTAATTATAATAGCAAGTTTTAATCATGACATGCAATTATAAAATGATAAATATATAGTCCAAATGGGAGATTGTTAGATATGGATAATTATATATCTCAAAATTGTTAATAATTTTATGTCATGGGCTATTGTAAAAAAAAAAAAAAGGCTTAGCCCTAATATTAAAAGTGATCTAATTTGGTTAAAATTAAGATGGGCCTAAATTGTTTAAGAAATTATAGATTTTTATATGTGTAGATACTTTAAATATAATTTCTAATTTTATGATGGGTCAAATTAGAAATAAGGGTAACATGTGCAGCTATAAAATGGTTATGCTCCCCAAATTGTACAACAATTTTCTTTTCTGATATCCCATCATTAGAAAAGGCAAAGTCTCCACTCTTTGATCATGCATATTAATTTGGAAGATCAAAATCGCTTGACTAAAGAATTCAATAGCTATCATGAATTTAGGTATACTTTCACATTTAGTTTTATTTTCTAAATTATTTGACATGATCGATATTGGCTAATTAAGATTTAGGGTTTTTCTAACAGAGCCATGACTTGATATAAAAAGTTCTTAGCTTATTGATAAACTGAGGAAGACTTTGGATACAGTTAAACTTTAAAGAGATAAGGAAGAAATTGGAGGAAATTACACCACTTATCACTTTTTTATTTTCAATTTCAAAAATGTCTCCTTTTATTTAAAACTTTTAACTATGCTCTTTTAGTATTTTTTTATTTTAAAAATGCCCCAAAATTGTACATTTGATACTATTAACTCAAACTCAATTTTTTTTAAAGAAAGTTTTGTTTCTTTTACACATTTTCTCTACAAAAAATCAATTCTCTAAAATTGTCATTAATTGTTAGGATTTAGGATTTAGAATTTTAGGATTTGTGGTTTAAAATTTTAGGAATTAGGGTTTTAGAATTGTAGGGCTTAGGATTTAAGGTTTTAGTTAGAATTTTACAACTTAGAATTTAGGATTTTAGCATTTATGTTTTAGAATTTTAAGGCTTAGAATTTAGAATTTTAAGGTTTAGCATTTAGGATTTTAGGGTTTAAAATTTTAAGGTTCAGGTTTTTAGGATTTTAGGGTTTTAAAATTTAAGATTTAGGGTTTTAGAATTTTAAGGTTTGGGGTTTAGGATTTAGAGTTTTAGGGTTTTAAAATTTTAGATTTTAATATTTAGGGTTTAGAATTTAGGGTTTTAAGGTTTCGGATTTTGATTTTTAGAATTTAGGGTATTAAAAAATATATATATTAAAATTATGATAGTTTTAAAATTAAAAACTAAAAAATTATAATTTTAAAAAAAATTATATATGGTGACTTTTTTGAAAACTAATTATTTTTTTGGGGCATTTATGAAAAAACTCTAAGAAATTGAGGGAGACAGATTTGGTATTTATGGGGAAAGAATGTTGCGCTTCTCTCCATTTGATACTTCCCCAATCATCATCACTTTACCTATTAAAACTTTATATTTTATGATTACTTTCTTCTTTTCTATAATTTTGACTTTTGCAATTTTAACTTATGTTTCAGTGAAAATGGGCTTTTCTGCAATTTTTTAACTAAAAAGGACCATAAATCAGTTGCTCCAAATTTTTTTTAACAAAGCATTAGTGATCTAGTGCTATATTTCACATCCACTTAATAGCGTATGTTGTCTTTTAGTGGCTCAATGTTTAAATTAAGACAAAAAAAAATAATAACTAATTTTCTTAATAAGTAATAGTTGATTTTGATTTTTTTATAAATAATTTATTAAATATATTATTGAATATTTAAATTCATTTTGCACATTTAATCTCTTAATATCCTTAAAACATTTTCAATTATTATGTTTCGTTTAATTAATTTATAATTTTAAAAATATATAAACATTTATAACTCCTTACTATATATTGGTAGTGTTTATATCTTTAAATGAATTTGAATTCTAATTTCATTGTATTTTTAATATATTGTAGCCAACATCAATTATGATAAATTCCTATTAATATGCATAAATTCAATTAATTTTATAAATTTAACAATATTTTGTAAACAAATTAGCTAAATATATATTCAAAAGATGGAAAAATTTATCAATGCATAATATAAAGCCACAAACATATTTTGTTTTTATAATAAATGAATTGAGCTCATTCTTACAATTATTTTATGACTTTTAACCTTTTTAATGCCATACTTAAATTTTTGACATTTTATGAGAGAGTTTTGAAGGTTAAATTTATTGTGCGATTAAAGTAAATAAACAAAAGTAATATTTGACTGTATAATTTTTATAATGGATAATTTGTTCAAAATTAAATTATTTATAATATTAACCTACAATTTTAATTTATATCAAATTCAAAAAATTTAACATACTATAAAATTATATAAAAAAAAATGCTTGGATAAGAATTAGAATTCCATAAATACAAACAAAAAAGTATGGGTCTCTTCTATGACCTAGAAACTAAAATTATTTGATGTCCTAAAATAAGTACTAAGCCAATATTAATAATTAACAAGTCCATATAATAATTTTAGCCAAAAAATAAAGGAAAAACATTATTCTGATTCTAGATGATCTATTAAATGCACTCTTATAGACCTCTAAGCTGGCTTTATATCTTATAATGTTAAAATCATATTAAAAGAGCCAAGCTGACATTATATATATCTTATAATGTTATGATCAAGTTTAACTAAAAAACAAATTAATAAAATTCAATTAGTTTGATCCAATATTTTATTTGAACTACAATGACAAATTAACAAAATCATATCATTTCAATTCATTTCAAAAAAATTTAGCAATGGATAGTATAAAATGGCAAACATATTTTGTTTTTATATTAAATGAATTGATCTAATTCTTATAATTATTTTATGACTTTTATCCTTTATGAAAAAAGAGAAATGAAACTCACACTTTACTCGTGAAAACAATAGTGTTTATATACAGGAAAAGACAGCTAGCTAAAACTAACAAAAGAAAGTGTCATTAGCTACCACTTAACTATCCTCATGAGTGTAAATGTTTAACATTCCCAGCTTGGAAATGAAATGTTGAAAATCAAAGATAGTTTAATCCTTGGTAAAGAAATCGGCTAATTGATTGAAGGAAAAAACAAGAAGTAATTTGACCAAGCCAGAAGTTACCTTTTCGTGAATGAGATGACAATCCAACTCGATATGCTTAGTACGTTCATGAAAAATAGGGTTTTGAGCAATGCAACGGTAGATAAATTATCACAATAAATCACCACTAGCTGAGGATACAAAATGCATAAATCATTCAAGAGATAAAGCATCCATTGCAACTCGCAGGTGGTATGAGCAAGTGCTCTCTACTTTGCTTTAGAAGAGGATCCTGACATAGTTAATTATTTCTTAGTCTTCTAAGAGACAGAAGAACCAGGAAAAATGTACATACCAATGGTAGAATGCCTAGTGAGGGGATAAGTAGCCCAATCCGCGTAAAAAAAAAAGCCTGAAAATGAAAAAATGAGTCTAAAGGAAAAAAAAGCCCTATCCAAGAGAAGCTTTAAGATATCGCCAAGTGTGATAAGTTGTTTTAATATGTAATGTAATTGGTTTATCTAAGAACTAACTAAGATAATAAACTACAAAGCTTAAATTGGGCCTGTTGTGAGTGAGATGCAAAAGAAAACCAATTAGATTGAGATAAGCTAAAACATCATCAAGAGGTGAACAAGTAGTAGAAACAGAGCCTTTAATAGGAACCGTTATGTAGGAATAAGCTCACAATTCATAAAATATATACCTTGAAGAAGATCTAAAGTGTATTTTACTGAGAAAGATGAATGGATTGCTTAGAACGTGCAACTTCAAGGCCTAAAAAAACTTGTGTAGACCTATATCTTTTATTTGAAAAATAAGATTAAGATAGTTCTTAATTGATTGAATCTCGAACAAACTATTGCTCATAAAAAGAACATCATCAATGTAAATAAGTCGACACTGAAGTTATCATCATTAAACTTAAGGAAAAGAGAGTGATTTGATTAAGATTAGGTAGAACCACATTGAAAAAAAGCAACATTAAGCTTTGCATTCCATGCCGACATGCTTGATTAAGACCATAAAGCGATTTTTGTAATTTACAAACTTAAGAAGGATTAGTAAGAACCATAACAAAAGAAGGCTTCATATACACTTCTTTAATAAGTTTACCATGAAGAAAGCATTATTGATGTCTAACAACTCCAAAAATAAATTCTTGGCTATTGCAATGACAAGTAAAAAATGGATGGTATTCATTTTTGCCACTGGAGAAAAGTTTCAAGATAATCTATTACTTTATGCTGAGTTTAACCCTTGGCAACTAAACGAACCTTGTGTTAGCCTATTGTTCCATCAGCTTTATGCTTTATTTTGTAGACCCATTTACAAACAATAGGCTATTTATTAGGAGGTAAGTTAGTAAGAACTCAAGTCTAATTTGATTCTGAGGCATTAAGTTCTTGACATTACTTCTCACCATAATGGGTCCTTGACAACCTATGAGTAAGTATGAGGTTTGACAATAGAAGAAAAATTCATAAAAAAGGCTTGATGTGATAAGGAAATAGAAGAATAAGATAAGATGTTAATTATAGGATGAAGGGAAGCAATTGTGTGTGGGTGGATTGATAGCAATAAAAATCTTGTAGATATAATAGAGATTTGTATGGTCTTGTAGAACAACATAGCTCAATAAAGATGGAAGGAGAAGTTTCACAGATAGTAGGCTAGCTAATGTTATCAACATTAATAGATATTGTGGTTGAATAATCATCAAGATAATAAAAAATTCTTGTTGTCAAAAACTGCATTATAGATAGAATTATTAGTAACAAAAGGAAAAATATGCTTATAAAATTGCACATCTCTAGAGATAAAGATCTAATTAGTATGGAGAGTAAGAGGTTTGAATCCCTTAGTGCCTAGCCAAGGAAAAGACATTTAGAAGAATAAGGCTACAATTTAGAATGATAGGCAGACAAGGTAGAAGTAGAGCAAAGAGTACTGAACACTCTTAGTTGAGAAAGATATAGTGCAACATTATAGAGCACTTTACATGGACTTGAATTGTGCAATAGAGGAATTAGTAATCTATTTAAGAAAACAACATGAATGAGAGCTTGACTCTAATAAGAATTTGAAAAATGGCTTTGAAATAATAATACTTGAGTAACACTAAGTAGATGTTGAGGTTTGCGTTAAGAATGCCATTTTGTTAAGGACAACCACCATGATCAACATATGATTGTGTCCAATTAAACTCTTGACTGTTGTTAGATCGAATGACTTTTATTTTTACATCAAATTGAATAGAGACCATGTTATAGAAGCAAAGCATGAAACTTCGTTTAGCCTTTGACTTTATCAAATATAACCAAGCCAAATGTGATTTGTCATTAATAATAGTCAATAAGTATTTATAGCCATGAATATACACTGTAACAAGCCCTATACATCTAAATGCAATATATCAAAAGTTTGTTTTGATTTGGAAGTACTTACATGATAGTTGAGTCATTTCTATTTTGCAAACTAACAAACTTCACAAATGAAATTATTATTGCAAGAAATTTATGGGAAAGATTGAGCTAGAAAATAGCTTTTTTATGAGATGGATGACCTAGACAATAATGCCAAACGTCAAAGTTGTTATTAGTAGTTTGAGAAATAGTATTCAAAGATGTCGATGCTGAGATACATAAATGATATAAGCCATCCTTCAAGTCAATTGTACCAATCATCCTCTTCTTAGATATACCCTAAATGAAACATATATTTGAGCAAAGATAACAGCATAATTTGAATCTTTAGCAAGTTTGCTTACGGATATCAAATTATGCTTGAAAGATGGAACCAACAAAACATTTCGAAGAATAATATTAGAAGACAACACTACTATCCCTATGTGTGTGACTAGCATACTACTTTTAGTTGGCAATTAAACATAATAGTTAAACATTGGATCAATATCAGAGAAATAACAACCTTATGAATAATATAATCAAATGCTCCTATGTCTATAATCCATTGAGTTATAGCTAGAATAGGTAGAGAGAAAGAAGATAGGCATATACCATCAGCTGAAGTAGAAGGAATAGAATGCAATTAATTGGGCTATTGAGAGATAACTGTAGTGGAAGAATTTACAAAGGCAGGCTATGGAAGAGCTACACTAAATGGGGAAAGTAATGCCAAACACTATAAATACTGCTCCTTAGTGAGTTAAAAAGAATTAGTAGAGGAAGAATTTGTATTATTGGAGTCTATTAAGTTATTGAGTGAATTATCATTAGTATCAACTATTTGCACATGATTTGCTTGTCCTTTGTATTTGCTATTATAGCCTTGGGGATGCCCATGTTTCTTGTAACACCAATCAACAGTATGCCTAAGCATGTCATATGGTCTAGCGATTTGGTGTTCATGTTGTGCAGTAAGAGAAAAAACTGTGCACTGGAGGAAGAGTCTCCATGAGAAGAATTTGGGAACCGACTATGGAAAAATTATCATTGAGTCCTTGTAGAAACTTAATAATTAGATCAAATTAAAGCCATGGACAGCCTCAAGCGCATTGCATATACATTTTGGATGACAAACACAGTGAGGAATGGGTCGTAAATTGCTTAGTTCATCTTACAGTAGCTTAAGATGAGTGTAGTAAGCAGTGACAGATGCATCTCCCTAGTAGTAATTTGCGATTTCATGTTGGAGATTAGCAATACAAATGGAATCCTTCTATGCAAAATGGTTATGAAGATCTTTCTATACCTCATGAGCAGAATCGTACAAATTTATGCTTTGTGCAATGGTAGGAGAAACAGAATTTGTGATCCATTGAGTAACAATTTCATTACAACGCTGGCAAGTAGAGAAATGATCATAAGTGGAAAGAGGCTAATCAATGGAACCATCAACAAATTGTAATTTGGTTTTAGAAATGAGTTCTCCTCACATGGAACGAATCCAGGAATGGAAATTGGAACCAAGGAGACCAAAAGAAACCAAAATCAAAGATGGGTTTTCATTAGGATGCAAGTAATAAAGATTAATAGAGAAGGTTTCCATGGTAAATTGGACCAAAAAAATTATTTGTTTGGTGAGAAAAACAGTTGTTGAGAAGGGAAATGAAAGAAAAAAAATTGTAGAGATGGAATAGAAGCTCTAATACCTTGTGGAAGTTATTGGAAAAAGAGAAATGAAACTCACACTTTACTCATGAAAACATTGTTTATATGCAGGAAAAGACAACTAGCTAAAATTGACAAAAGAAAGTGACATTAGCTACCATTTAACTATCATCACGTGCTAATATGCTGACTAACTATAAATTACAAAATAATATTTGTGAAAATGTTAATGTTGTTATCACAGCAGCTTGAGAAGCAAGTCCTTCACTTTAGAATGCCATACTTATACTTTCGACATTTTATTATCAAGTTTAACTAAAAATCTTATAATGTTGTTATCAAGTTTAACTAGAAATCAAATTTTGATTAGGTCGATTTAATATTTTGTATGAACTATAATGATAAATTAATAAAATCATATAATTTCAATTCATCTCAAAAAATTTTAAAAAAACTAAAATTTTATGAATCAAAATAAAAATACAGGTCTATTCATAGTTTGTAAATTAAAACTGTAATTAATATATAAATAATTAGTTAACAAAAAAATAAAGAAAAAATTCACAAAAATATAACCCGAGCTAAAATTTAATTATATAAATATGAATAATAAAATTGAAAATAAAAAATGGATTTGTATATCTATATATCTTTCTAAAACTAAATTGTGGCCTATTTAGTTACTATTTAATTTTCAATGTCTTAATTTTAAAAGATCAATAAAAAATTGGATATCATTTTACATGATTTTAATTGATAGATATCAATATAGAATTTAACTTAAATGTTTAGTTTAAATTTATAATTAGTCTTACTTTAAAATATTTCATTATTTTTTGATAGATCTTTTTTATAAAGCCTTTAATTAATGAAGATTAGATGTTAAACTATAAAATTTATTAATTTGACCATTAAATTGAAAAATAAATATGAGGTTAGCTATAATTCTATGTGATACTTTTTACATTTCACTTTAAGAATCGCTATTAAATTTTGTTTTTGTTCTATTTTAAACCCCACCCACTTTCATAGTTCGCTAAGCAATTTATTGTTATTCTTTTTACCTTTTTAGCATATAAATTTATATATATATTTTTTTTTGTTAATTTTCCTTGCATTCACTGGTAAAATGATAATTTAATCAATTATAAGTAGATCTATCGAGCAAGTTCAGGTCAGGTCAATATTAGATTAGATCAAGTTTTTAGATTAAATTCATTTTTCATAAAATCAGAGTGATTGATTTAATTTCATATTAGTTTTTGAATATCAATATATTTCAACTATTTTTAAATATTAATAACTCATAAAAATTTTAAAAAATAACTTATTATTTTAAAAATATACAGAATTTGGCAAAAAAATAACAAAAAAAAATAAAGATAAAGATTAAAAAAGGAAAAGATGAAATCCTAATAGAAAAAGAGTCGGCATAAAATTAATAAGAATTAAGATAAAACAGTTACCGATAAGCATTGAAAAAATGACATTAAATGTGTATATGTCCTTTTTACTTGGCTTAGCCACAATTTTTTTTAGAGCTTAGACAAAACATTCGCTACTCAAATCCAGTTTAATCTCATTCACTATCAAATCTAGTTCAATCTACTCAAGTTATTATTTATTTTTATTTTATTTAATTTTTTAATATAGATTTATATCGTATATTCTTATAATTTATTATTTAATTTTATATTTTTTATGATATGTTATATTTATTTTTATGTATAACTATTTTTCACATGACATATTAAATAATTTTAAATTTTAAAAACCTTTTTTTTATTTTTTTATTTATATATAATATTATTTTTATTTTTTATTGTATTCGGTATATATATACTAATTTTTTTATCTTATCCGTTCGAATTCTCTCAATACCTAAGTTTATTTTATATATAGAAAAATATCGATAGATTTACTTTTTTTTCAAAAAATTGATTTAATCCTAATAATTAAAACAATTAAAAATATTTTTTTAAAAATTCGGATCATTCGAGTTGTCACGTGACCTAATCCATTCAGGTTATGCCTGATACTAAATTTTTTGGATTGGATTCGGGTTGAATCATGCGCCTTTTTTCGGATCAATTTTTTCAAGCGAATTCAGGTTGGATTTTGTGTTAACATAAAAAATTGACAGATTACAAGTATTTTTAAAGAATTAAATTTTTTAGTTGCTATTTTAATGTGCCAGGAGTCAAATTATTGAAGTAGAATTAATGGAGCATAATATTTATTGGTCAAAATTTGACAGCATCGTAAATTATAGTATTATGTTTATATTTTCAATGTACCATGATTCATACTTAAGTAGAACTGTAAATTAACTTATTGAAATCCACTTAATTATCCGAATTAAATATAACCTATTAAATTTTGATGTGTTATTGGAATAAAATTGATAGAGCATAATATTTATTGGTCGAAGTTCGACAACATAGTAAATTATCATATTATGTGTGTATATATTCCATGTACCATAATTTATACTTAAATATGACTGTAAATTAATTTACAAAAATTACTTAATTATTTGATAGAATATAAACTATTAAATTTTGATGTATTATGAGATTGATGTTTAATTTAAAAATGATATATTAAAAATCTCATTGAAAGAACTTATAATTTGAAAGTTCAATCAAAATAGATATCATGTATTAAAATATTATTTATAATTTTTCTTAAATAAATTTTCCAAATTAAAAGCATCAAAGCAAGGGAAAAAAAAGGTTATAGGTGTGCATTTGTACTATTGCACATTGGTTTCATTGTGCTATAGTATTGTAAGCGCACGGTAGATGTGAAGGAGGGAGCTCGTGGGTGCAACTGGAAGTTGAATTAAATCAGCATTTATTTTTTTTATATTTTATTTAAAACATC
>CANXYI010217979.1:0-18482 GCA_948208565.1 Hura crepitans | reverse complement strand
ATGGATTAGTATACACATTCAATTATAATAAATAGACCAGGTGTAGTGTGTGAGCCACATGTCAAATGGTTGATGTCATACAGATGGTATGTCTTATTTCTTTAAAATTACCAAAATGCCACTATAATTATTTTATTAAGTTTCTTTCTGTAATTCAGTTTCTTTTTATAATTCATTCCATCATTTCCAAGTGCATCATTTAAATTATTAAATAGGACTAACTAGGTAGACTACACTTACAGACACTGACAATAAGAGGAAACTAAAATATGTGCAGTGGCCCACATTTTAGACCCTGACCACTGCACTGACCCACCATAGCCTATAGGGATCAATTCATAGGAACCTCCCAAGGGGCAAAAAGCTAAGTAACTGTGCATAAAGATCAGTCTATAGACCTCCCAAGACATTAATCATATCAAACAATCCATCCTGATTTGCTCCGTAGACTAGTGTAGTGGCCCCTCTGGGACTTTTGCTGCTGCACTAGCATAATTCAATATATAATCAAAAGTGCTAGCAACAAGGAATGTCTACCCTATAGACTAATGCAGTGGCTCAGAGATAAACCTTGGTTGTTGCATCGACCCAATCTGATAATTAGATAGTTTAACAATTACTAATCCTTAAGTTGACCAGTCAATCCATCCAGTAGGTGTCTAACTAATAGGCTATCTAATAGCATTTTTAAGTTTATTTTTTTACTGATCATCTTTTTAAAATATTAAGAAGTGAAAAACATATAGATAAAATTTTTATCAGATAGTCGATTTTTGACCTGGACAATTACAAGTCATTTTTAGCCTTGCTGGGCAAAATCAGGTATAATTTTCTGTCACTTTTTGACTCAATTTTGGAAGCATAATTACGAGCATATTAATTCTAGTTTAGCTCATTATTTTGGCTCAATTACATTCATGTTAAATACTCATTTTACTTATAGTCCCAAAATCACATATTAGGACAGTTATAGGTCATTTTTCTTAAGTGCAACAGCCAATTTAGGTTCATTTTAAGTCATTTTTCAATGCCAATTGCACCAGTGGTCATACAATTCCATAGGCCTAAAGCCAACCTCAAATAAAGATATCAATTTACCATATAAATGGCTTACATGCCAAGGTACATAAATATCATATGGTAAGTCACTTTAAGGTACCATTTTATGCCTATTATAAGCCCAATTTTTTTATAGTCATTTTACATGCCATATTAAGCAATTTCCAAGTTTACTTTTTAACCCTTTTTATTATCCTTTAAATGTGTCTATATATTATCCATTTCATGCCTCTTTAAGCATACATACCAACCAAAATCATGCCATACATAATGTCACAATTGTCATGCTATACCATACTTATGTATATACCAAATTATACCTTAATTTCTATGGCATCCTAGCCTTACATAGCTCTTAGCCATAAGTGGATAATAATCACAAGCATACTTTTGCTCACAGTTACCCATCCATACCACACCATGGCATATTATAGGTGTATATACATATATATATATATATATATATATATATGTATCATGTACAGATGTTTTATCTCCTACACACATGCCATAACCCATACTAACCCTCTTGGCCAACTTATGGTCAAGTACCTACAAGCATTATTTTGCCATAGTGTCCATGCATATCCTTTAAGTATTTATCACACACTACCCAAATATTGTTATTCTTTCCTAAATATACATGTATTCACCCTATATCGCACACTATAAACTATTGTACCATAAACATATGCTTCGGCCATACATGCCACACACCATGCCATAATTATTTCTTTCACTTTAAACCCAATCACAGGCTAATAATCATTTTATATTCATCATATAACCTTATAAATTCACACATACATGACTTAGTCCTTGCCTTCTAAGCCAAGGTACCCTATGACCATTCATGGAAACACCACCAAGCATTTTCCTTGTCATCATGCATATACACAATTCATATAATTATATATTATACACCCTTACTCATCATACAAATCACATACACATGGCATATACCATACATACCCCTCATACACCTCTCGGCCATTCATGGAATACCACCCCTCCTTAACCTTTTTCCCCTAATTCACTACTTAAAGCATCCAAATTAGACCCAATTAACATTAACACAAAGTTTAATCAATACTAAACACACCTTAGCCAACTTAGCCACAATTCAATACTAAATTTTTCCCACATAAAGGCTAAGGAAACCAGCAAAATAGGCCTCAATGTACTAACTTCACTTACCTTTTAAGCAAAGCTTTCCCTCACACTTCAAGCTTGCAAGTTCCTTTGTTGTCCATCACCAAACTATTGATTTATACATACCTGCCATCACCACTAGAAAATCACCTAAAAATCACACATATCACCAATTAAAATTCTGATTATATTTGTATCCTTAAGAAGGGAAAATCCTTTAAGAACTAAAATAAAAAGCTAAGAAACCAACTTACACTAGAAGTTGAATCCCATGATACCAATGTATGTACTCTTGCTCATCTTTGGATTTTCTTAAATTTTAAGATGGCTTATGGACTTCAAAACCTTCAATGATAGATTCCTCATTTAAAATTGTGATTTTTGGTGCCAATTTGAGGGGTTTATGGGGCTAACATAGCCATAAAAAGGGAAAGGGAAGCAGAAATGGCGTAAGGGAGAGAGAGAAGAAGAATAGGGGAGAAGGTGGAGGTAAAGGGTGGATCTTGCCAAGTGGAGGATGAGGTGGTGAGATGGGCTTTTATAGTTAGCCTAGGCTGCTTAAGTGGGGACATGGGTCGCCTAAACACCTTGAAACTTAATTTTTAGAAAATAGGGCTGCCAACTTCGAGAATTTTTAAATATCACTTGGACATCAAAAATTATACTGTTTGTTCTTAAAACCCTAAATTAGGCCCAATTAGATGCTCGTAAAATTTTGTAGCAAAATTCAATCGGGAAATAGGTGAACCAAATTCTCGAGAATCTCAATTCTTTAGTAGAATTTTGGGAAATTTTAAAATTTCACCTAGACCTCTAAAAATGTTCACATTTTTTTAAAAAAATCCTCAATTGGTCCCATTTAAGGGCTTATAAAATTTCCTGACCAAATTTCATCGATAGGATAATTAACCAACTGCCTCAATTTACGTGTAAAACCCTAAAATTTAGAAAATTTACAAATGACCTTAGAATTCAAAAATTCTTTCACCAATGGACTTAGGAGAATTTTTAACCTTTAGGGTGTGACATTTTTAGGTCAATTCGGGCACATCCTAGGTCATTCCTGACTCGACTCCATCTGAGCCTACGGCCTACTAGGTTATAGCATAAAATAATTTATTGGTTCTGTTAAATCTTTAAATTAAGTTAATTTCATCCTTTTATGGCCCCTTAAAGTTTCATGACTAGTACCTTTACCTCGAGACTCATGAAAGTGATCTAACACTCCGGGAACACTTTTCGACCTCAGTGATACTATTCACAAAACCTCAATTTACGGGCATTACAATCTCTATAGACTTTTACTTCTTTATGTATCATGTCATGAAAGAGTTTACTGGCCATTCTTTAATACATTGCTCTCATATTTTTTAATTTAAAAGGCATCACCTTATAACAATATGTCCATTATTCTATTATGAAAGATGTTTTACATTTATCTATCACCTTTATGAGAATCTAGTTGTACCTTGAGAACCCATCTTCATCAACTAGTACATCAATATGAGGCAGAGGGAAGTCATCTTTAGGGCATGCTTTGTTTAGGTTTTGGTAGTTGATGCCCATTTTAATCCTTCCAACTTTTTTCGATACGAGGACAATGTTGGCTAACTAAGTAAGGAAAACTTCTTCTATGAATTTGGCTTATAATAGCTTAATGACTTCTTCCTTCACTTTTTTAGCTCATTCTGGTCTCATTTTTCTTAGCTTTTGGGGAACTAGGTTAATGTAAGTTGGAATTGCATGTTCGACTACCTCTTGATCAATGGTAGGCTTGTTTTCATAATTCCAAGCAAATATTTTTTTCATACTTCTTTAATAATCTCTCAAAAATTTCCCTTTCCTTGGTGATATTATCATGGGTAATTAATACATTTTTAGGTTATCCATTTGTGCCAAGATTAAACAAGGGATGTAAAAATTGCTTATTTAATAGTCATTGGAATGTATGCTATCATCAAGGAAAACATCACCCAAATAAGCAAACTCATTGTTCACTTTATTAATAAAAGAATTGTTCACCTCAAAGAGGTCGAACAAATACAATTCATTAAAAAGTAAATTATCATCTAGATCAAGCATATTTTTAGCTACAATTAGGTAAATTTCTTTAGTTGTTACATAGGTTGGAAAAATCTCTTCCTCCCATTACTAAACATGCTTTAAGCTTCTTAATTCCTAATCCATGGTATTTACAAATATCTCAAACTCCAGCTTGTAATAATCAACTATCACTGTTGGTTTTGGGGTCCCATCGTACTTGGTTTTCCCTTTCTTCATAAAGTGATCTCCTAGACTATTCCCTTTATGCTTATAACTGTCTCCCAAACTTAGGTCATACCCTAGTCTTTTAGTGTCTTTTTGGCTTTTGATCTGTAATGGTTCCCTATCCCTTGAAGGTTATTACCTAGGCTAGCTCTTAGTAAGAAGTTCATCATTTTTATGATTTTAGACACTGTAGGGTCTATATAATCCTCATATATTCTAGCAACATGGAATCCATTAAATGGTTGGTTTACAATATCAAGAGTGGGCACTGCATGGTTGACTTTTACTTTAATCATGATTATACTGCCTTTATATGGGAATTTAATCATTTGGTGCAAAGTTAAAGTGACCCCCCAACTTATGGAACTAGGGTCAACCAAGTAATACTGAAAATGTGGCTGGAATGTCAATGATTGTGAACTCAACCTCATCAATAATAGGCCCCACTAGGACCTTTGTGGTAAACATGTAACTATTCAAAAATATTGACTTCTATGAATGGTACTTTCTCGGGATGAATAGTATTCTTGAGACCTGAGATACACTGAAGCTACCAATGAAAGTATTAATCATAAAATAATTTTAGGCAAATTTTAAAACCAATCAAAAGTCATTTGGTTGGTTAAAAATGCTAAAAAAGTTTTTGCAATAGTGTCTTATGAATAGTGACTAAGGCAAAACTGAACTGTAAAATATTTTAAAAGTTGCTTAAAAAATTCTAGGAATTATACAACCTGGAACTCAAAAATTCTAATTAGCCTGTTGGTACTAGAATTAGAATTTTTAGAGGTCGAGAAGTATTTCATTTAAATATCAAGTAACATAAAAATGATGATTTAATTCGATTTTTTTTCATTTTTTAAGCTCTAATTTTTAGAGGATTATGGGACCTAAATTAAGTCAATTTTTGAATATTTAATTGATATCAAATTGAGTTTAAAAGGACAAAAAAGGGAAAGAAAGAGAAATGAGAAATGAGAAAAAATAAATAATTTTCAAAAAGTATAAATAGGGTCTAAATCTCTTATTTTGGTCAACACCTCTACCCTCCTCCTCTTCTCTTGAAGTTGACGGCTTCTTAGCCTCTCCTCCCCCATTTTTTTTACTTTAAATCCTTATTTTAAGCTTGATTTGGTCTGATTGAAAGGATTTTTGGTGCCTCTATAACCTTTAGAGCATATTGAAAGTGAGAAATTCAAAGAAAATTGAAAGAGTTGCTCGGTTTTAAGGTGCAATAAATAGTGCTTATTTTTTTATTCGAGTAAGAATTTTCAAAATTTGACATTTTCCCTAAGTTCTCTAGGTGCCCAAGAACACATTTATGCTTTTTTTTTGCCATTTTATGTTTTCATAGATTTATTATGGATTTTTACAAATCAAATATGTAATGGGCAGTTGAGAAAATTGACAAAGCTCACGACAAAAGGAAGGTGAAGGTTTAAGTAGTCCTTAGGTTGTATTGTGATTAGTTTGGTATGTGAAATCAATTTAAAACATATAATTTTGCTTATGCCCTAAAATTCCATAATAAATATGTGTATGGAAAATGGATAGTTAATGCCATATTATGTTTAATTATGAATTGAGTCATGTTAGTTAGTATTTAGGATGTGTAAAATTATATGTATGATGTGTGGAATGTGTGTGACATGTTGGAATTGGTATGGTGGGTTGGCTTTAGTATTGTGGCCGAATGGCCCTATTAATGCCTAAATGTGTGTATGCTTAATTATGTATGTTTATGATATGGATTATGATATATTGAACTAGAATTTATGTTATATGTTGTAGTATGATCAAATTATGTCCTTTTGGTGTGTTAGAAGCCTTGTGGCCGAATGGCCATGTTATATGTTTATGTGTGTGTGTGTTATGTTATAATGCACATAATGGATGTTAAGTATGAATAATGACATATTAGATGCATGATGCTAAATATACATTAATGAGGAAGTATGTAGCATGGAATGGTAAATATTATGCCTTAAGGATGTAATAAGTGTGAAAATGGATTATGTGCTTATTATATGACATATTGAATGTGCTTAGAACACATTATGGCAATTATAGGGATTATGGCTTTTTATATGGTATGAGTGGTTGAATGTTTTGATGACTATGTTTGAGCGGTGTATGTTGATTAAGTTGTATGATTATGCATGAATGCACATGTTTGATAGATATAAGGAGTTAGTCATGTTGATGTTATAAAGTCAAGTTGTGTGCATGCATGAAAGTGAGTGTATGCATGTGTGAGGTAGTATGCTACCCTATGCATGAATGTGGTTTTATAAGCATTCTAGTATGAGATATAATATAAAGATATGGATTATGTTGTGTGCTTAAGCTTACTGGCCGAATGGTCATCATAGGCAAACCAAGCTTGTTAATGCTTTAAATTAAGCATATAATGGATATGTAAGGTTAATAAATTGTTATTGATTATGAGATGGAAATGGAATGTTGGTAGTGTGATTTTGAATATGTTATGGCTATGTGCATATAAATATGGACTTTTGAATCTGGCTTTGTATGAACATGGTGTGTGTAATTATAATTATACTTAAAAATGCTAAATTACCTAGTATGGTCATTTGTTGACCTTGCCAAGTTTAAAAGTCATTTTAAGCTTACTTAATTTGGTGAAACTAAAAATAAATATGTTAATAGCCCATATGTGTAATAGCCTAAATGGATATGTTGGCCGGTCAACTAGAGGTATAGTAACAACTACTAGAGCACTACAGTGCTTTTTATGTTTTTAGTCTACGGGTTCACTTTTAGTCCAACCCAAAGGCCTATATATTCTTGATTTTTAGATCCATGCTAGTAGATGAACTTCAGGTTCATAAATGGTCGTAATAGCCATAATGCTATGCTTGGCCTTAGACTTATGCTATGCTTGGTGTAACAACCAGAAAATTTTTTGATTTTATGAATAGTACTTTTGTGGGATTAATAGTATTGCCGAGGTTCAAGGTGCACTAAAGTTACTGAATGAAAGTATTAGTCATAAAATAATATTGGGCAAAGTTTGAAATTAATCAGGATCAATTTGATTGATTAAAATTGCTATGAAAAAAAATTTTGGCAGTGTCTTGTGAATAGTGACTAAGGCAAAGATAAACTAAAAATAATTTTTAAAGTTATTGAAAAATTTCTAAAAACTATATAAACTAATACTCAAAAATTCTACTGAGTCTAATGGAACTAGAATCGGAATTTTTTGAGGTTGAAAAGTATTTCATTAAAATTTTGGGAAATGTAAAATTGACATTTTAATTTAGTTTTCTTTGATTTTTAAACCCTAATTTTTACAGTATTTAGAGACTTAATTTATCTAATTTCTAGAAGTAGAATGATAGAAAAATGACTTAAAATGAGAAAGAAATAAATTTTTGAAGGAATAAAAAAATTAATTTTGCACCTATAAATGCCATTTTAACTTTGACTTTTTTGGTCAAAGTTACACATTTCTTCTCTCCTAACCATCCAAGAAAAACCCGACAGTCCTCTAAGGTATGTTTTTCCATTTTTCTTAATAAATGTAAAATCAAGCTTTATTTCACAAAATAATTAAAGCAAATAAGTTTTAAAAGGTTTTAGATTATATATTTGGTGATATCTTTAGAGAAAAATGAATGATTTTTCATGTTTTTGGATTAAGGAGATAATGCTCATTTTTTGATCAAGTAGGAATTTTGAGAAATCGATATGTTTATTGTATTAAGTAGGTGCTCGAGAGTTAAAAAAATGTGGTCATTTGAATTTTTTTTGGTATCGTATGAATTTTTACGATTTTTCTAAAATTGAATATGTAATGGACAATTGCCGAAATAGAGCGTGCGTGTGATAAGGGCAAGGAAAAACTTTAGACGATCCTCATAGGGTATTTCAAGCACACTAGGTATGTGTAATCGATTTAATTAATGTGTTTATTAATTTTCCTAACTTAGGCATCTAGTATGTAAATATGTATATTTAAGTGTAAGTGAGAATTTATTTCTTATATTGATAATTGGCATGATATTAATAATCATGGGATAAAATATGCTATGAATAAATAATGAGTGAGGAAAGAATTGGTAATTAATATGTATGAATGGTTGTATCACTATTTGATTATGTAAATGGCTATATGTCATGCAATGTACCTAAATAGGCATAATTTGGTGAGTTGTAAATATTTTAGTATATGTGATTGATCAGGTGATGAATAAATCTTAATATTTTCATGTATGAGATAATTAGAATATGAACATATTCTTTATACATGGAATGTATATATTTGAGTATCATATGAGTTGTATGTTATATTATGAAATTATTAGTATGAAGTGACAAAGTAAATATATGATAGGTGTATTATGTTATAAAAACATAAAGGGGTGCTTATTTTGGTAGTGGCTGAAATGGCCTAATTGCTTTAAGTGGATCTATATGCCTTTTAAATGAGCATGAAATGTATGATGTTAAAACGTGCATGAAAGCATAACAAGGAAATATGAGGCTCATGTATATATATGACTAAGGCATATGATGTTGTACTTAAGTGCCAAAATAAGGAATAAGAGATAATATTCCTGATTTTGTCAAATCGATACAACATTAGTATTAAAATGAATTATTTAAGTTTAAATAATGATGTAAAAATTTATTAAAAAATAAGAATAGCTCGTATAAGTAACAACCTAGAGATGGATAGGTTGATCGGTCAGCTAGGGATAAATAGCAGCTGCTAGACACTTCGGTGTTGATTTTGGTTACTGGTCCACTCATACTCTAACCCTAAACCCATATTTGATTGTATCAGATTTCTACACAAGAGCAACCCCTATTTAGGTTCTAAGGGGCTAGTACATGGGTCTACACTAGTGGAGCAGGACCTCTGCACATAATGATCCTATTATCTATAGGTTTTATGTTCTCATAAAAATTGGCCAGTATAAAAATAATCATACACATTAAATTATTGCAAAATGAAGAAACTATACACTATATAATTTTAACTATGTAAATAATGATTTATGTTGAGAATAAAATAATATTATTTATTATGTTTAATAAATGATGTATCAATGTGCATTGAGAGTGACATATATTTACATGCATTAATTATGAACCATAAATGATATATATACATAGTAATAAATGTTGGTATGTCATGATGCTATTGAACATGTAAATGTTTCATCTTAAAAAGTGTATATATATACATGGCATGATTCATGATATAACCATGTTAGTTAAATTAGTGTTGATAATAATATACAATTTGTTAGAATAAATATGCCTATATGATTTCATGCAATAATTATTTTGATTACACCCTTAAGCAATATGCTTAGCTCATCGTTTTGTTTGTGATGGACAGGTAAGAAGAATAATTGAGATATGCCTCAGGATATCCGTAAAAGTAAAGATAAGGCTTCAATTTTGGTAAATTTTAGAGATGTATCAAATTTATGTGATGTACAAGGATGTCACACTCTTATGTCGGTTATGTTAGATTTTAGGCTTAAGCCAAACTATATATTTAATCATAGTTTTTTATTATGGGTATGTAATTATAAATTTAAATACACTTTTAAATTAAGTTATGCCTGCTTGATGTCTCTTCTAGAGGTTGAGATTGTGTTGTTGAATTTGATGAGTTGGATTGATTAGATAGATTACGGAGAAGTGGGAAAGTTTGTAATTGATTAGAGAAGTGTTTTTCACAAGTTTAAAATTTTTTGGATAGTGCCAGCCATTATGTTGCCGAAATTTTGGCACGAGGATTCCAACTTTTTAGAACCAAAATTTAAGGTTAAAAAGTTTTAAACAAGTTAATAATGTTATGTACATCATAATCCAATATTTGTTGTATAAATAAAAACATAATTATAATAAAAATTGAAGAGTTTTATGATAAGTACGGATAACATCTAATGTGTCGCACACCTTAGTCGTGTCAGGCGACCAGCTAGTGACTAGACTGGGTAAGGAGTGTCACACTCAATCTTGGATTAATGTTGTATTTAACCTACAGATGTCATGCTATGTTTGATCTTCGGATCCATGTTGGTAAATAGACCTTTGGGTTCATGGAGGTTGTACTAGCCGTCCACCCCTATTATCCATAGGAGATGTGCTTATGTCATATGGGCAATAAATAATGATTTTATGAAATGCTTAATGAACTTTTCATTAGTCTTGAAATGTCTAAATTTGCATGTGAAATGCATTATTCACTATAATATGTGATTTGTATTGTTATAGTATGGTGTTTAGCTTATGCATATATATGTAGCATCTTACATTATGACTTGTGCATGTTGTTGCATATAAGATAATGATAATACACAATGATGAAATGGTTATATTACATTAGTTAATTCAATTTCACCACTAAGCTATTTGCTTAGCGCATTGTTTTTACTTGTGATGCATAGGTAAGAAGGACATTTGAGCTAAAGCCTCGGGACACTAAGACTATCGAAGAAGCTTTACTTTTTGGTAAAGTTTTATTGTAAATAGATGATTATGAAATGTATAGATAGTAGAGAAGCACTATTATATTGTATGCTGAAATTATGGGCCTAAACTGCCTGTACTGAAATTTAAATATGTTTTGTGGTTTCGTAACCCTATTAAAGTTCTTTAATATATTTTGAACTTGTATGATATCTCTTCTTGAGGTTGAGATTGTGATTCTGTGATGTGTGATTTAGAGTGATCAGAAGAATCACAAAGATAGGAAAATGATTGAGAAATGTTTTAAAAGTGGTTTTCTTAATTATAGGTTACTATTCAAATTTTGGAATATTACCCAGTATAGTCATTATGCTACCAAAATTCTGGCACGAGGATTCTCAAATTTGAATATGTAATTTGGTTTTCATAAAGTTTTTGAAAACTCACATTTTTATGTTTTAATCAAATATGATAAGATGTTGCACATAAAGTTGTATGGATTGAGATTGGATAACATGTTATGTGTACACTCTTTAGTCATGTTTGGTGATCGGTCGGTGACTAGATCAGGTAAGGGATGTCACAAAATGAGCCTTTGGCTTGCCTTCACATATCATCATAGGCTTTGATGCTAATGCTAAAGGGCATTAAATCTTCTTTTTAATACCCAAACCTACTAAGATTTTAACTAGGCACACACATAATAATGAACCATCAGCTACCATAGCACATCTCATTCTCTTCCTATTTACCTCAACCTTGTTGAAGAGTGGTCGATTGTGTTCTCTCCATTCTAATGGTTAATCTTTATTTGAGAAAGTGATGATTCTAGTTTTCCTAATTTTCATGACTTAGACTAGCTCTTTAGGTGTAGTGGTGGCCGATACTAAAAATTGTCCCAAGGTTTCAACTACTTTCTATCTATAGGACTATAAGGACATCAAAAGGTCCCATATGCTAATGTGGGCCTGAGTTTTCTTTAGCTAGTTAAGTACTCCATTATCTTAAGCTTTTTTAGTTTTGATCTCTTTTCTAGGAGGATTCGACCATTTCTCTTGACCTTTTCAATTATTTCTCTCTCAACCCGTATTTCCTCGCTCTTACCCTCTTCAGGATCCTCATCAAAAAATCTATCCCAAAAGCCTTTGCTCTCCCCAAGCTCACTTTCATTCTCACTTTCCCAGAAGCCAGTCATGAGGATGGCTTTGCTTGCTCTCACCCTCTTACTTATCTCATGGTCAAATCTGTAGATATCTTTCAGCACGTATTCCTCGGGCAATCCATGTTATGTTTGGGAAGTTTGTTTGATTAGGCCTCTAGATCTAGTATCTGATTGGTGTCAATCAATTCCTGTATAACTTTTTTAAGGACCTTGCAATTATGTATAAGATGGCCTATTCTTTGGTGGTAGGCTTAATATTGATCATGCATATGATTAGGAGGCAGAGGGCTATTTTGAGGTTGAGGTTGGAGAGGTTTTATCTTGCCTTCTTTGAATAGCTTTCTTAAACACCAGGATAAGGAATTCGCTAGGTTGGAGAAGCATTTACCTTAGACAACATTTACATTAACATTCTTGGTAGAGCCCCTAGTATTATTGTTGAAATAGTTTAAATTGCCTATCCTCTTAAATCCTTTATTCTGATAGGCCATCTCTAAGTCAATGGTAATATCCTTTAATTGTTCCTAAGTAGTAGTACCTTTGGCTGTAAGCCCACTATTCATGTAGTCATTAGCATTTTAGATGAATATCTCTATTTGGTTAATGTCATTAGGCTTGTTTCTCATTTTTAACACCTTAGCCCTTTATTAGTCAAGATAATTAAAGAAGGTTTCACTTGGTTTCTATCTTACCAAATTAAGATCTTTTAGAGTTACATCAATGCTAGCATTATTAGAATATTGTTTTCTAAAAGCCCTTGCTAGTTCAACCCAATCTTCTTTAATTCTTCTCTCCTAGTAGTGATACTTGTAACAACCCTACCTAATTCTCCGAGAAACCCGATAAGAGGTATAACTTTCCACTAGGGCACCCATCCTAAAATTTCTCCAGTCCATATTCTTTAACACTTATTGACTTATTTATTTAATGGACATATTTTGCCTAAATCTTCAGTCTAACCATTAAGCATTATTATTTAGGGGATAACAAACCTAAAAATCCATTTAACGGTCCTTAATTAACTTTACAGAAAATTAGGTAGCACAACGGCTACCTAGGTGACATTTCTATAATTTAAACCTATAAAAACACACTTCTAATATCATTTAGATACTCTTGTCACCCTCTAAACCCTTCTGGTCCTCTAATATCATCGATCATATATCAAAACATCACATAAGGCCTCAGGCCCAAAATCCTCAGAAAATAGAGAAATTAAAATCATTCAGATAATGGCCTTTATATACATTTATCTATTCCAAACTTATAATTACTGACACTTACAGCCCCTAAGATGGCTAAACCCAAAACCCATAGTATTTACATAAGTGCTCACTAAAAAAGCATCATTAAGTATAAAAATTGTACCCTTCAGTTACTTCATTGCTACACTGCAACCCTACAAAGCCTAGACAGCTATCTTCTATTACCTGCACACTGAAACACTAATACGCTGAGTATAAAACTCAATAGTGAATTTGATATAATAAAAAAATGTCATGCATGCAATATGTATATTACACATCTATGAATGCAAAATGCATCATACAATGTCCCTGTTATAAAAATAATATTATTTTATTCACTGATGTCATTATTATATCAACTAGTTTGATGCCATTATTTAATTTAATTGTTCACAGTTATCATTATTAAATTCATTACATAGGCCTAACTGGTTAGACTACACTTACAAACACTGGATAAAAGGGAAATAAATACTATACAGTGGCCTACATTTTGGAGCTCAGTCTTTGCACCGACCTAATACAGTGGTTCAACTAGTTAACTTCAGTCGCTGCACTAACTTGGTCTGAAGTAGGGACCTGGAACTTCTCAGCACCAGACAATTAAAAATGTCATATCATCCATCTATCATAGTGTAGTGGCCCAGCTTGTGGACCTTAGTGGCTGCACCCACATGGTATAATAATATAGATATGCATGTACCAGATAAAAATAACAACATCATAATGTGTAATGGATTAGCTAGTAAACCTTAGTCATTGCACCTACCTAGTGCAGTGGCTATATCATTAGGACCTTAATGGTTGCACCCGTCTATATTATTATACTAGTAAAGGCCTAGAGGACTAGTACCTTTAGCTGCTACAAACCCCTAGTTGACCGGTTAAGCCATCCAGTAGGTGTCTAACTAATGGGCCACTGTCTCTTAATTATTTTTATTCCATTACTGATCATTTACTTAATTTATTTCTACGTGATTAATACATAGTTAGGAATAATTTTCCTTAGTCTATTTTTAGTCGAACAGTTATAGGTTCATTTTTATACTAAATAGTTATAGGTCCTTCTATGTCTATTTCAGGCTATCATCATATGTCATTTTTCATATCCATTTCATGTCCTTGTTACAAGTTAGTTCTACATGTTCATTTTTCATTACACAATTATGGGTCTGTTTTATTTTTAGGGACACAATTATAGGTCAGTTTCCTTTATTCATTAGGCATTCCCTCATGCCATTTTAAACCATGTTAACATGCCATTTTAGGCTATATATTATCTCATTCCATTTAATCTAATAAGGCAACAACATTGGCCTCACATTGCCATCACAAATCAAGTATTTCACATATTTAATTTACATACCAATTTTAGGCACACTTTAAGTCACTTTTTAGGCCATTTTAAGTCCATTTCTTCCATGCCATTTCTTAAACTGATTTGCTAACACCTTTACACTACCTTTATTTACCATACATTATACCATTTTCATACATATGATTACTTACATTTCATTCCATATACATGTCATACATCACATGTTCATCATGTTCCACCATGCACATACATCATCTATTATATCACACATACATACCGTACATGCCAATATGTCATACCTCTCGGCTAATGCATGAACTTGATCACACATATGCACATTCTCACATTTCACCATACATACCCATCATACATTATATTTCCACCATATACCCACATGTACACATGACATACCATATATGCCCTACCATGCCCTTATGCACACACCTTTTGGCCATACCATAATCATGCACACACATGCATTTTTCTCACAATTTCTACATATAAACACCTAGATTTATGCCACACATGACATTTGCCCTCACTTACATCATGTATACATGCCATATCACCATACATATACCATGCCATACATAACATGCCTCTCAGCCACTTAAGGATCATGTATAACACACACTTTTCTCACCTAATTCACATCCAAATCATCAATTTCACATATAAAGGACACTATACAATGCCTATACCAATATTTCCATGCCATTACATAATCAAAACAACATTTCCATACACATTTACATGGCAAAACACATTCATAGACATCATGGCATGATTCAAATATATCAAGTTCACATACCTATATCAAATTTGAGCCCTTTCCTACACCTTAAAAGCTTTAATTCCCTTGTTGCTCACCTAATTGCCTTACACCTACATACGCTATTTCTAGCTTAGAAAATTCCTTAAAAATCATACCAAGCTCAAATTAAAATTCTAAAAACATGGCTATCCTTAGAATTAAGGGAACTACTTAGAAATAAAATAAAAAGGAAGAAAGAAGTCACTTACACAAAGTTGAATTTCATCCCACCATTCACTAAAACTTGACTTTTAGTGAATTTTTTCCCACCTTTAGGAGTAACTATGGAATCCAAATGCCTTAGGGAATATTTTCTACCTAACTGTAAGAATTTTTTGTGGTGAAATGGTGAATAGAGGAAGAAAAGAAGCAAAAAAAATGGTGGATTTTGGGGCCTAGTGGCATCAACTATAGGAGGAGAGGAAATGGTGGAGGTGAGTGGAGGAGGAGGTGAGTTGGCAAGTGGAAGTCCATGTGGCCAAAAAGGAGTATTTATAGTGGTGAGTGGGTGCCTCAGGTGGTGACACAAACACCCTGAAAATTCTCAATTTTAACTGAAATTTTGGAAAATTTTAAAAAATACCTGGACCTAAAAAATCATCACGTTAGTTCTAAAAATCCTCAATTAGGACTATTTATGAGCCTGTAAAATTTCACAACAAAATTCCATCGATAACTTAGTTAATTAATTCCTTAAAAAATTAGGAAATTCTAAAAAATTATCGAACGACCTCAGAAAATTAAAATTCCTTCATCAATGAACTCAGTGGAATTTTTGACCTTCAGGGTATGATATTTTCAGGTCTGTCTAAGCACATCCTATGTCAGTCCCAGCCTAAGTCCATCCAAGGCTACAATTGACTAGCTTATAGCCCAAAATGAATTATTAATTTTGCTAAAATTTTTTAATTACTTCATTTTACCCATTTTCTAGCCCGTCAAAGTTTCATGACTAGTACCACCCTTCTTGGGCCTTGTAAAGGTAGTTGGGGCACCTTCTTCGACCTTGGTGGTACTATTCATGTAACCTCGACTTATAGGCATTATAATACTAATCCAAAGCTTAACCAATAAGAGACATATTGAATAAGCTTACTATTTAGCCCTTTGAAAGGCTAGTGGCTCTCATGGCTACATCATACTATTTCAAGTGGGTTCTTAAATCTATGGTGCCATTAAACTTCCTTAAGTTAGATATCTTGATTTTATGAGGCATGGTGTGATCTGGCCTCAAACTAATGTCATCCAGGTCAATGTCTTTCTCTCTAGTGACAAGCTGACTCACAGCCTCTATTTTTTCATTCAATTTCTTGATCTAATCATCTTTGATTTGTTTAGGTGGAGGGTCCCTATTATAAGTATTCCTGCCCAAAGGGTTGTCTTCATCGGACACCTTGTAACAATTTAAAAATTTATCGATTTTTTAAATAGTACTTTCCTGGGATGAATAGTACTTTTGAGGTTTGGGGTGTACTAAAGTTACTGGATGAAAGTATTAATCATAAAATAATTTTAGGTAAAGTTTGAAATTAGTCAAAGTTAATTTGATTAGTTAAAAATGCTAAGAAAAAATTTTCGGCAATGTCTTGTGAATAGTGACCAAGGCAAAGTTGAATCGAAAATAATTTTCAAAGTTACTCAAAAAATTCTAAAAATTCTACAACCTAATACTCAAAAATTCCACAGAGTCTAATGGCACTAGAATTGGAATTTTTTGAGGTTAGAAAGTTTTTTTTTAATTTTGGGAAGCATAAAATTAATAGTTTAACTCAATTTTCGAGCCTTAATTTTTACAATATTTAGAAACTTGATTATCTAATTTTTAGAAGTAGAATGACTAAAAAATGACTTAAAATGGGAGACAAATAAATTTTTAAAGGTATTAAAAATTTAATTTTTCACTAGTATAAATACCATGACAACTTTGACTTTTTTTTGTCAAAGTATCAAAATTTTCCTCTTCTCTCAAAATCCTTAAAACTCGATAGCCTCTCTTTTTGAAGTTGACCATTTTTATTCCTTTCATCACCTAAAATCAAGTAAAAATTCAACATCTAACCACAAATTTCAATTCTCTATGTGTTCTAGATAGTGTATTTGGTGAAATTTCAGAGAAAAATGAGGAAATTTTTAAGTTTTCAAGTTGGGTGGATAGTGCCAATTTTTCAATTAGGTAAGAATTTTGAAATTCTAATATTTTTCCCTTATTAAGTAAGTGCCCAAGAGTCAAAAACTGTGGTCGTTTGAATTTTTTCAAATATCATGTGAATTTTTACAATTTTTCTAAAATCGAATCTATAATAGGCAACTACCAAAATAGAGCGGGAGAGTAATAAGGGGAAAGCAAAAGTTTAGTGGAGCCTCGTAGTATTTTTTGAACTCGCAAGGTATGTGTAATCGATTAAATTAGTGCAATTAAGGCATATTTAAGTTCGTATGTAATATGTGTATTTATATGTATAAAATATTAAATTCTTATTGTAACACTCGTGTTTCAAGGCTCTATGAATAGTGCCACTAGGTCCAGAAAGTGTGCCCAGGGTGCCAGGTAGCTTGCACGTAAATCGAGGTAGTGACACTAGTCATAAAATCTTGAGGGGCTTTAAACTGATGAAAAGGCAAAATTTAAAAATTTAGCAGAACAAATAATTCATTTCGGACTACAAGCTACCTCGCTATGTAATAAAATTTTTTTTAGTCGGGAATGACCCGAAATGTGCATGAATGGACCCAAAAATATTAGACACTGAAGCTCAAAAATTCCATTGAGTCCATTGGTGAAAGAATTTTTGAATTTTGAGGTTATTTGCAAATTTTCGTAATTTTTTAAGTTTGCACGCTAATCAAGGTAATCTGAAAACTATCCTATCGATGGAATTTGGCTACAAAAATTTATAAGCATATAGAGGGGATTAAAATATGAATTTTAAAATGAATGCTATAATTTTTTGAGGTCCGTATGAATTTTAGTGAATTTTTGAAGTTTTGCCAAAAATTGAGCCATTT
>CANXYI010217938.1:0-15388 GCA_948208565.1 Hura crepitans | reverse complement strand
AAAATAAATTCTAATTCCTTCTTAATAAAAGCCATAACAATAACATTCATTTTCTAGAATCGACATGCGAGAACCAAAGTTCTCAATTCGTTCTTCCAAATAAAAGTCACCACAATAAAATTCATTTTTCCTAATTAGCATACGAGAACCAAAGTTCTCAAACCAGTCATCCAATTTTAATAAAAATGACTACAATAAAATTCATTTTCCAAAATTGGCATACAAGAACCAAATTTCTTGAGTCAATCAACTGCTCGATTTGATGTATGATATTTCAATTTCAAACAACTATTTATTTTTCTGTAAATTTATTTTCTAAATTCTCAAATGTGAATATGTGATTTACTTTAATTGTAAAATGCTACTTGAGAAAAGGAATAGTATTATAAATTCAAACTGAATTTCTGTATTAATTTGAGTTATAAATAAAAGTAGGGTATCGAACCACTCTGGTTTTGACCCTACAAGGTATTTCCTGACTTCAGTTTAGTGGTGACTCCTACCTTGTGATGCCCAACTCACTCCTCCTAGGGTAATCAAATAGGAGTGGCCCTAGATTCCTCTAGCTTCCTTCTCATCTTTTGGGACTCAAAGAGTGAGGTTTAGGTTGAGTCTTCAATTGTTTTAGTTTGATCATCCCAAAGAAAACACAAGAGATACGAACAACCAGTCTTTTAGTGATAAGCATAGTATAGGTTATGGCAATGGTTAGGTAGAGTCATAAGGAATGGTGTTTAGGTATTAAGGGTTGGAGAAGGTTCTCTTCTTTCAATTCCTTGAGCATTATGGACAAAGGCTTATTCAAATAAGGAAGTCTATAGGAAATCTTCCTTAGCCTTATTGCTTAGTCATTGCACTCCACTATGGTTGACTTCATTCCTATTAGGTTCTTTAAAGCACCTTCTCGCATATTTTCTTCTATGAGTGCTATCATTCTTTATTGCAATGTTGCCATCACATTGTTTAACATGCCTTTAGTCAAACATTAACTTTCACTTTTGGTTTCAAGCTTGGTTGCAATTTTGGAGGAGAGTGTTAAAGAAAGCAGATGGG
The DNA here is from genome assembly GCA_948208565.1 of Hura crepitans. Lineage (NCBI taxonomy): Eukaryota > Viridiplantae > Streptophyta > Magnoliopsida > Malpighiales > Euphorbiaceae > Hura > Hura crepitans. The sequence continues at coordinate 14,335 of CANXYI010217938.1, read as the reverse complement.
TTAAGGCTTTTCCTTTGAATAGCCTAAATCAAGGATAATCCTTATAGTTAGCATGATACATTTGTTAATGTGATATGATACATGTTTCAAGCATTAATGGTGCTATGTTATGCTTCAATTACATAGATTATTATATGATTGAAGGTTAGCAATGCATGTGATATGTATATGATGTGCCTAGATATAATGTGAGTATAAATGCATGTGGATATATGATGGATTCATGCTACATTTATACTAGGTAAAATGGTATAAGGAGAATGAAGTCTACATGATAGATGATATATGTCTAGGTATGGTATGCCAAATGTGAATACATGGTGAGGTCTGTATGTTATGGATAGTTAATACATGTATGAATTAATAATGAATGACTAAGCCTAAGTAATATGTATGGCAGAATGAAATTTTAGTGTCTAGTTGATGTATGTATGATGCATGTGTGTGCATGCTATGTCTTCTATGATGTCAATATTATGATTTCTATCGATGTATGATTCTTAGTGACATTTATTAGTCATTGATCTATTTTTTAAGGGTGACCTTTGAATGTTGACATGATCTAGGCTTTTACCTTTTCTATAGGCATTTATACAAATGACTAAAAATAAATTTATTTTTTTGTTTTATTGAATGAAAAGTAGTTAAAAAGATTACAAAAGCTCACTACTAAACTAAAAATGAAAAAGAGAAAGGGAGCTTTTAAGCTTCTAGAATAGGAATTTGCTTGGCCTCAATGAGATCTTGAATGGCATGATGGAGAGTGGTACACTTATCTATGAGATGACCTATCACTTGATGATAAACACAATATAGATCTAATCTATGATTAGATAGAGGAGGATCAATCCTTGACTTAGGCATTAGTGGCTGTAGTTTTCCTTCCTTTGTAAGTTTATTCAAGCATAAGATATGGGTTTGCCGAATTTGGAAAACTAGAGAGTTCTAATAATGCTGACATTAGTGGCTTGGCTTGAATTATCATCTTGATGGGCAAGATTCCCATTCTTTTTGAATCCTCTATTCTTGAGTACTAGTTCAAGATCGATAGCTATGACTTTAAGTCATTTCCATGTGGTAATGCCTTTAGCTGAGAGCCTAGCATTTATGTAGCTATTAGCATTCTTAATCAACATCTTGATTTGGAAGATGTCAATAGGCTTGTTTCTCATTTTGAGCACCTTGTCCCTCTATCATTCTAAATATTCAAAAAAGGATTCATCAGGTTTCTAGCACACCAATTGTAAGTCTTTAAGGGTTACTTCTATGGTTGTGTTATTTTATTATTACTTGTTGAATGCATGAGCCAGCTCTTACTTGTTTATCTTAAACTTCCTTTCCAAGCTATGGTACTAGTCTAGGGATTACCTAGTTAGAGACATGCTAAACAAGCTTGCCATTTATGCTTCTGATGGGTTGCTCAACCTTATGGCTACTACATATTGCTTTAAGTGAGTCTTTGGGTAAGAAGTGCCATCAAGCTTATTTAAATTTGGCATTTTAAACTTGGAGGGCATAGCATGATTAAGCTTCAGACTAATGTCTTCTAGGTTGATATCTTTACCTTTGGTTATTAAGTGACTCATGGCTTCTAGCTTTTTATTTAGTTTTTTTGATAAGATCCTCCTTATCATATTTAGGTGGTGGAAACTTATTATAACCAGGCTTAATAAAGGGTATTTCTTCATTAGAAAATTAGTCATCAGCTATCTCTTTCTGGTTATTATTAGTAGTGGAAGTTTGACTTTATCTTATTGGGTATTCAGGCTTGATAGTGCATTGGTTATGGTAGCCATTATCCTTTTCTACATATCTTAAAAAGCCTTATTTAGCATTGTCCTTATTACTATTTTGTCTCTAAGCATGATCACTCTCTTATTTATATCAATGGTGGCAGCAAAATAGAGGGTTAGTAATGATACATGATATGTAATGTGTGTGTGAATGATATAAATATGGAAATATAGTATGATACATGAGTAAGAAGTTAATGGTCCTTTACAAGATGAAAGTCTTCTGATGCATAGTACATGCTATATAAGTATTAGGATACAAAGTTCATGTTATGTAGTAAGAATAGTGTTATGTATATGTATTGAAACATGATATACACATGGCACATAGAAAATAAGAAGGATGTAAAGTTTATGTTATGTAACAAGTACATTATCATGTTATGCATGTGTATACAAAAAGGATACATGTTAGATGTACAAGGACAAACACAAGTAATAAGCCTTCCAACCTTATTACTCCCACGCACATAGTTTTAGTCAATTTTTTTCTAGGTAGGCTTACCTAAGCATCATTGGGGGATGCATAGGTTCAAATATGGGCTTAATTAGGCCCAATGACCTCTCCTATTTAAGGTGCATGGAAAGATAATGGCCTATGCCATTTAAGTCTCATTTGAGGTGAAATTAGGTTGGGTCCATTCCAGACAAAAGGCATAATAGGCTTGCCCCTACTTTGAATAAGTTTAAATGCAATAGACCCATATTGCAATGATAATGCAATCACAATCTCTTTAGGTTATATAACCTAGGGGAAGTTGCTAAGCTTGATTATATAGGTTCATGTTTTGGTTAAATGGGCTTATGGCTCACATAAGCAAAGGTCCCTCCTAGTGGGTCTTTCTAATCATGGATAACAAAGATTGATTAGTTCACCTTTTTATATACCTGAAGGTATGAGGCTTATGAGTGATGGATATGCTTGCACTTCACCATTCTTGATTGAAAAATGGAGTCATGGTTCACAACACCATCCATGGTAAAAGGGATGCAGTTTATATAGGATGTAATGCATGGAATTGATAAAAATTAGAATATTAGATGGCATATTATTTAGGAATTTTTAAATTGAGTTTCTTAGTCCCTAATAGAGTCACCACTGTAGAGATTATGATATTTTTACTAGGGACGAGAGTGATTAGTAAAGTTACCACTTAGCCTCTACACTAGGACCTTTGATCTTCTATACTAGAAAGGTTCATAATTTAGATCTTATTTATGCCCCCAATAATATGCCTTCTTTATATATTATAACATTTATCAATCTTATGCCAAACATACAGGCATTATATTTAAACATTTATGTCACCTTTTTGTTGCAGTATTTAAAGAATACAACAAAGTATATTGTACATCTAAAAATTGGGTTATTCATTAGTTATGGTGTGACCTAACAATTACTCTTAATTTTATAGGAATTGGTGGTAATTGCCTAACTCCAATCTCTTGGAGATTGGCCTTTATTAAAATACATTTTGTTGTTATGACTTTTGATTAAAGAAAACTTAAATCCATTTTTTTAAGAAAAACACATTTAATTATGTAGAAGACCTTTTCAGTGTGAGATTTAGGTTTTAGTGTGTAAAAGAAGTTATTAACTACCTATTATAACCTAAAATAAACACGAAGAAATAATACATACAAAACCAAAGGAAATAAAAGAAAGAACTTAAATGGTCCCATCTGTACAATGTTAAGTCTGTGCAAACTCCATGTAGTGTTAGCATATGTCCATGTAGACTACTGCTTATAAGGGTAAGTCCAACTAGATTTTCATTCTAGTGAGAAAGGTCACTTGCATATAACTAAAAAAATGAGTTTAACAATACTAGATAAAGGATTCATATAAAGGTTCATAAAGGAAATAAGGAATAAATACAACTTAAAACTGGAAATCAAAGTATATGACTGTACAGACTATATTCCTCATTAGAGAAAGTCTATGCAGACTAAACTACAATTTTAGTATATCAACCATATAAATATTAAAGGATAGAATATATACACAACACAATAACATCATAGGATTATGCCAATACAATAAATAGAATACATTAGAATATAATAAAACAACTAAGACACTGTTATTTACTATAAGTCTGTACGGACTACAAATCATGCATATACCAAAAAAGTTAGTTCATGTGGACTTTATTATGCTTTTATATAGGTTTATGCAATTAGGATGAAAATTATAGAATGTATATAACATAGAAATAGTCAATTGTACAAGAAGAAACAACTTAAAACAATTACCTACTCCTATGATTAAAGGGGGGATTACATATAATCACCTTACTTTATGATAAATCCTTAGAGATCATAGGTTCATCAAAATAGTAAGAATATACACAATGAGGAGCCTCAAACCTTCCCCTTGCAAGTGGACCTCAAGCAACAAATGTAAATGGTAGTGGTTTTGAAGAGTAGAATTTGAGTGTGGGCTAATTGGACTAGTAGAGCAATTCCTCTTTAGAGTTCTCCCTTAAACTCATAGATAAGGATTTATTAGTTGCTGTGTTTTTTATTCTCAGCCTCTTTTGAGCTCTCCCCTTTATTCATACCAATAAAGTCAGTATTTATAGGCTTAGGGTTTAAGATATTTCATCTAGATATAATAGAATCTATCTAGGACTAGGATTGAATGTGTGAATAAGAATCCCGCTGTTTTAAAAGTTTTAATATAGGCCACTGTATAGCTCTAGATTTCCCTTTTATCCAGTTCCTTAAAGAGTTGTCTATCTAGTTAGGCTTGAATAATAGAAAAAACATAAGGAATAGTGACAATCAATAACAATGAGAATTAAGGAAAATTAAAGTAAAGGCATGAGACTAGTAAAATAAAATAATGAGACCGGTTAATAAATTAATATTATTTTTATAATACCTGTATCTTGCATTTCACTCCATGATATCTATAATGCATATTTACAAGTATGACATGGTTCATTGCATTAAATTCACCACTAAGTTTCATGCTTAGTGTATCGGTGTTTTGGTGCAGAGGTAGCTGAAGTGTAGCTATATAGGCTCAATAATTTTGCAATATAGTTGCGACAAAAATTGATGGTATATGTTTTTGTTCTTTTTTATGGTTTCTTAGTGGCACTAATGTATATAATATGGATTTTAGGCATAGTTAGCATAAAAACTAAAGTTGTATGTAATTATAAGTTAAAGTTGATGATGTATATAAGGCCTTTATCTGAATGGTTTTATTTTTTATACTTTCTAATGATTGTGGGCCTGAGTCCTTGTGTGTTGTCTATGATATTTATGATGATGTGTGATGCTACTGAAAGACTAGAAGGATCCAGTGATGATATATGTTGATGATATTATTAGAAATGTTTTTCACAAGTATATATTTTGGGAAATGTTACCTAGGTAGCTGTTGTAGATGCCTCAATTTTAGGTTTAGGACTTTTCTTAAGTATTTGGACTTTAAGTTGACCTAAAGAGCTCATAGTGTCACCTAAATTGTGAAAAAATGGGAATTTGTGTTGGTAGTAGAGGGCTTGGGTCGATATGCCTAAGCTTGAAGCCCAACACTAACTCTAATGGGGGTACGGGGGTGAAACCCTCGTGATATAGGGCTATTCACATTTTTTTAGCCTATAATGATCACTAGAGATAGGCTTTTAAGCAATGACACAAGCCCTTTAGGAAGTAAGTCTACACGGACTTATTTTAGAGTCCGCACGGACATACTTTACCTAAGTTCATACTAGACCAATAAGCTCTACCAAGCCTAAGGCCCATAGTATGCATGGACCTATTTTATATAGGGTTTGTATGAACTAACTCAAACCTAGCCCATAGACTAGTAGGAAAGCATACCTCTTAGGTCTGCACGGACTAAGCCGTATAAGTCCTTACGAACTTACTAACATAAAATCTTCTAAAAGCGAGATTTTCCTATTTGGACTATAATTCCTAGTCCTATTAGGATTCTGCTTCTTTTAAATAGGAAACTCTTAAACCTAAGTTTATAAATACCTCTCTTGTGTATGAAAAAGGGAGAGGCGGAGAATAAAATTCACAATTACTAAAAAACCCATCCGTGAGTCTAGGGGAGGACTCCAAAGAGGAATTGCTCTACTAATCTTATTAGCCTCACTTAAAATAATTCTTTCTATACTCCTACACCTTTGGGCTATTGCTTGAAGAGTTTATTTACAAGGTAATATCTAAGGCCTCTTTTGTATATATTGATATTATTTTCATAGACCTATGATCTCCAAGGATTGATCACAATTGAGGTGATTCTATGTAATCCCTACTTTGATCATAGAAGTAGTTCATGATTTTAAGTTGTTTCATAATATACAATTAATTGTCATTACATCATATTCATTTTATTATCTTTGTCTTAATTACACGGACTTATATATGAGCATAACGAAGTCTGCACAGACTAACATTAGTAGTATATGCATGATTTATAGTCCGTATGGACTTGCAGTCAATAATAGTGTTTTATTCATTTTATGATATTCTAATGTGTTCTACTTACTGTATTGGCATAGTATTATGATGTTATCATGTTGTGTATATATTCCATCCTATAATATGTATATGGTTGATATGCTGAAATTGTAATTATGTCCACATGGACTCCTTCTTATGATGAACATTGACTATATAGGTGATCTTGTTTCATGCTTGTATATTCTATCTTTAAGTTCGTACGGACTCTTTCTTATGAGGAATATAGTCTATATGAACATCTACTTTGAATTTTAGTTTCACATGTATTTATTCCTTGTCTTCTTTATGATTTTATATGAATCCTTTATCTGGTATCATTAAACCTCTTCTTTTGAGTTGTGTGCAAGTAAACCTTCTCACTGGAAAAAAAGTCAATAGTCCATAACATATACCAGAGTTACATAGAGTCTTCATGGACTAAATGATGTAGAAATAGGACCACTCAAGAGGTCTACTTTATTTCCTTTTGTTTTGTACTTATTATTTCTTCCTATTTATTCTAGGTTGTAATAAGTAGTAAATGACTTGTTTTACACACCAATTACATAACATTCACATTTAATGATTTTTTTACATAATTAATTGGTGTTTTTTTAATAAAATACTTTTGAGTTTTTCTTAATCAGAAGTTACAATGATAAAAGTATTTTAATAAAGGCCAATCTCTTAGAGATGGGAGTTAGGCAATTACTGCTAATTTTTATGGAATTACGGGTGATTATTAGGTCAAATCACAATTAATGAATAACCTACTTTCTAGATGTATAATTATTCTTATTGTATGCTTTAAATACTACAATTTACTTCTAATACATGAAAAGGTGACATAATTGTTTTAAATATAATGCATGCTTACTTGATAAGGGATTAATAAAGGTTACAATATACAAAGAAGGCATATTATTAGGGCATAAATAAGATCTAAATTTTAAACCTTTCTAGTATAGAATATCAAAGATCCTAGTGTAGAGGCCAGGTGGTGACTCCACTAACCACTCTCATCCCCGATAAAAATACATAATCTCTACAGCTATTATGCTATCCGAATTTTTGTAAAGCTCATTATTGATTATGCAATGGATTTTAATACATGTTATGACGTGTATAATGATGTTTAAGGATTAGACTAAAGTTTCAGAAAATATATGTATGATAAATCAGTAAAATCAAAAGTGTTAAATGAATAAGGACCTGGAGAAATTTTAAAATGGGTGACCAGATGGGAAGTGAATACCTATTAGGTTTCTTCAGGAATCTAATAGGGGCATTACATTGGGTGGTAACAAAGCCTAGGTTTAGGTGTTCCTAGGTATTTTACAAGTGTGCTAGTGTCTAGGATATGATTTTTTTTATAAGCTACACTACAATGAGGCTGATAGGTTGTTGTTCTCTTCTAGTGATCCAAGATGAGTGAATGAACTCTAGTAGAATAAGGAGAAGAGGTGGCAAGACATGCTTCTACCATAGTTTAGAGAGTAGCAACTAGTACAGCTATAGTAGAGCCTAGTGATGTTGCATAATAGCCATAACCAAAGCCATAATAGCAAACTCAAGCATCTCTAACACTTCTATAGTAGATTATAGATTTACTGAGACACACTTTAGCTGTGGCACCCTTTACCAAATTCCTAAAGAATCCCAGTAAGTGATGCACTTCTTGCTAGGTCACTTATCCTAGTATTACTCTACTCCTTAACACTTATAGACTATTCTAGATCTTTATTACGTATTGCTTAGACTTCTAGTTTAATCCTTAAACATGTTCATAAATGATTTGATAGACTTAGGAAACCTATCTACAGACACTTTATCGATTACAAAAAATTAGGTAGCTCAATGGCTACTCAGGTGACATACCAAAATTTTTTTTCACCTACTAAAAGCACTTCTATAGACAATCATTCCATTCAACCTCCATCTAGACCCTTTTGGTCCCTTAGTAAATAATAGTAGCCATCAAACATATATCAAAATCACACATACATAGGGCCTCAGGCCTATAATTTTCAAAACCTCAAGCAACCCAAAAAAATAGAGCACCTATTTATATACATCACATCCATTTTTTATATACAGATATAGTAGCTCCTAAGCATGCTAACCCATTCTTATAAAATTTACATGAGTTCCACTACTGAAATAAAAAGCAACCCTATTTACCCTTCAATATTTGTATAGCTACACTACATAATCTCTGAGGCTAGTTTGGTTATCCTTGTTACTTATGCACCACAACACGGGTATGTTGGGTATAAGACTTAGTGGTGAATTTAAACCATTTAAAACATGCCACATGCATTAACATACACAAACAAATATAATACCATGGTTTAGATATAGTTTATGGGTGATATGCTAGGTGGCTAATGTCATTTTAATGAAATGCCATGTTTACTTTCAAATTAACAAAATGCTATTGTGTTTTATCTATTAATTTTATTATCATAAGTTATCATCAATCATGCTAGACTTGTATTTTACTTTAATTCAATTAAATTTCATAGGCTCGACTAGGTAAATGACCTTTACACATTGGATAAAGAGGGAATTGAAAAAGTGTGCAATGGGCAATATTTTGGACCCTAACCATTTCACCAACCAAAAATAACCATAGGGATAAGTTCATAGGAACCTCTTAAAAAAATGAGCAATTGTATATAGGTATCAATCCATAGATCTCTAAATGGCAATTTTTCATGTCAAATTATTTCATCCTGGTCTACCCAGCAGGCTAGTGTAGTGACCCCTCTAGGGACCTTTGTCGCTGCACTAGCATAGTTTAATATATAGAGAAAGATGCTAGCAATATAGTAGTCTACCCCATAAACTAGTGTAGTACACTAATTATGAACCTTGGCCATTGCACCGACTTATTATGATAAACAGACAATCTAGTAGCTACTAATCCCTAAGTTGATTGGTTAACACATCTAATGGTTGTCTAGCTAATGGGCCATTTAACTTCATTTTAAGTTTATTTTTTTACTAATTATCTTTTTATTATATTCCAAGTTGAAAAATAGATAATTAATTATCAAATAGTCAATTTTTGACCTAGACAGTTATAGGTCATTTTTAACCCTACTAGACAATTACGAGTCAATTTTTTAAAATATTTTAAAGCATTGTCTTAGGCATTATTAAAATCATATTAAATCTAGCCTAGTAAATTATTTTGGTTCATTTATACACATGCTAAAAAATCATTTTAAACATAGTCCCAAAATTTATTTTTATAAGATAGTTATATGTCAATTTATAATTTGTGGTGGGCATTTTAGGTTCAGTTTAAGTCTTTTTGAAGCCATTTTTTCAGTGCCAATTACATCATTACCATACATTTTCATAGGCCAAAAGCTAATCTCAAAAGTACATCTCAAAGTGCCATATAAGTGGTTTCCATATTGTGTCACCTAAACATTACAAATTGTCTCAACTTAAGGTACCATTTACATGTATATTTTAGTCTATTTACAAGTTAATTTACCTTGCTATTATAAGCCAATTTCAATTCTCATTTTTCACCATTTTCTAAACTCAAAAGTTATTCCAATATTCATGCATTTCATGCCTTCTTGCTCATGCATATCAACCAAAGTCATGGCATATAACATTACAAAATCCAAGCTAAATATGTCAATCTATATCAGACACATATGTATATTTTGCCTTGCCTTATTTTCATGCCATTTACCATTGCATATCTCTTAGCCAATGCCCCCAAATTGCCATACACATGTTATCCATCACATTCAAACATACATACACATATTTTAACATCACACAAGCATGCTTACACATAAACAATGCCCTTGCCATGTAAACTAGGCCATTGTACACCTTAGACATGCCTCGGCCACACTTAGTTCACACACACAAGCCTTATTCACCAATTTCTTCACCTACACCTTCTATTCCATCACTGACAAGCTAAATTCCTTATTATATGCAAAACATACATGCTAGACACCTAACCTACACACCAAGGCACCTCTCAGCCTAATGAAGCCTCACATCTACACTCATAATTCTCACTATATATACATATAATTCATGCATTTTTTTATCCAATACCTTAAAAGTCATGCCAAAAGCACCTTAACAAGCCATATACACATCACACACCACCTACATACCTCTCAACCAAATAGGGAACTCATCCTTCCATTCACTATTTCAATCAAATTACAAATCTAATAATTCATTCTATATATAGTTAATACAAACACAAGCCTAATTCACCATTACATACATTCATCATTTCCATACAAGACTTCTGCACTTATCACACTTGAAATTCAATGTCCATGCTTTCAATGCTTTAAACTCACATACCTTTTACTAAAGGAGATGAATTCTTCACTTCAAGATTGAAAGAGGCCAAAGCACACCTTAATATCCCTTTTCTTCTATTCACACCATTCTCATTCAAAAATCCTAGAAAAATCACATAAGTATCCAAATTAGATTCCAAGCAAATAGGCATTCTTAAAATCACAAAATCCTCTAGAAAATAAATTAAGAAGGGTAGAATCACTTACATATAAGAAATTGCCTTTTAACCCCTTTTGATATACACTTGCTACACATTGAATTTTCTTAAGCTTTAACCACTCCTATGGCTTCCAACTCCTTTACAAGACAATTTGCAATGTAATTAAAGGATTTTTTTGTGGTAATTAGCAAGAGAAAAACCTTATAAAATGAACCAAAAATGGTGGATAGAGGCTAAAAATTGTGTGGCTTTAAATGAGATATCTTGTCAATCGAATTTGGTTGTGAAATTTATTGTATTCTTTGTCTTATAATGGCTTTTCATTGCTCTAACTCCTTCATAAGGTATGGCTTCCAACTGCCTCTATTTAAGTGTAAGACCCTAGAATAAAAAAAAATTTGCAAATGACCTCGAAATTCAAATTTTCTTTCACTAGTTAACTTAGGGGAATTTTTAACCTTTAGGTTATGGTATTTTTAGGTCTGTTCGGGCATATCTCGAGTCATTCTAGGCTTGACTCCATCTAAGCCTATAGCTAACTAGATTATAGCCTAAAATAATTTATTGGTTCTGTTAAATCTTTAAATTAAGTCAATTTAATCATTTTATGGCCCCTCAAAGTTTCATGACTACTATCTCTACCTTGAACATCATGAATGTGATCTAGTACTCCAAGAACACTTTCTCACCATAATGGTACTATTCATGGATCGTCGACTTATGGGTGTTACATCAACAGTAGCTCTTCCTCCTCCACCAGCTCCTACACCTCCTCTACCAGCTTTAATACCTTCTTCACCTCTAGTTGCATTATAAAAAACATACATGAGAGAGTTAAAAAGATAGGAGCACTAGATTTTTTAAGAACTAAGGAAGATGATGCAGCTAGGTTAGAGTATTGGCTGGAGAGGACACTCAGGAGTCCAAAGTAGTTAGAATGTACAGAAGAGGAAAGTCTAAAGTTTTTTACCTCTCTTTTTTAAGAGAAAGCTTTCCACTAGTGGGACACAACCAAAAAAAGGAAAGTAGCAGTAGATGTAACCTAGGAATTCTTTTTGGAAGAATTTAAGAAGAGATGCATCGCAAAGTCTTATAAAGACAAGAAAAGATAAGAGTTCCTTAACCTAAAGTAGGGAAGAAGATCTATGTTAGAATATGAGAATGATTTTTCAAGGTTGAGTTGATATGAAGAGGAATTTCTCCCTATTAAAGAGGAAAGGTGCAAAAGGTTCTTGAAGGGCCTTAATGTGGAGTTATGTATGCAAATAGCCAACCCAAAGGTTACAAACTTTACAATTTTGGTAGCAATGGCCTATGATATAGAGGAAATAATGTAAGAAAAAAGGGACTTTTTCCAAAAGAAGAGGCTTTTCACACTAGGTCAAACTAGCTCAACACATGGAGATAGTAAGAGGTAGAGGGAGACCTAATCTCAGTCCTAGCTAGTGCAACAAACATAGAGATAGCCCTAATTATAGATGTTTAGTTAGGCTTCTATATCTAGGCCTTAACCACCTCAACGAGCCTCTAGTGCACAAGTATTAGAACTTAAAAGTACATCCTGACTTGTCAGACTTGTACCAGAAGACATTAGGGTCAGTGTTGGTAGAAAAGAAAGGGATAGTGTTTTACTTGTGGCGCTAGAGACCGTTACTAAAGGGATTATCCTCAGAGGCAAATTGAAGTTGCCTAAACTTAAGCATCATCAGCACCCTATAATAAGGGGCAGAGATAGAATAAAGGTAACTAGCCGAGTAATAGTCAAGGTACTAGGTTAGAGGCATGGGTTCTAGTTAGATGGTATACCATCAGAGGTCGTGAGGAGGCAGAGGCTTCAGATGTCATTACTGGTACTTTTTATTTATTTGACCCATCAATTTTGGCTTTAATAGATCTAGGATTAACTCTCTTATATTTACATAACACAAGCATAAAATAAGGGTTTAAAACTAGAGTCTATAGACATAGACATTCAAGTAAGCAATCTAATTTGGTAGAGTGTTACAGTGAATAAGAGAAATAAATGTTGTCCTTTCATGATCTAAAAACATCTATTCCCTATAGACTTTATTGGACTTCCTTTCCATGAATTTGACATCTTCTTGGGTATGGTCTAGTTATCAGATTATCGGGCTATGGTTGACTGAACATAAGAGGCTTACACTCAAAATAGTAAAGGGACATGAATAATAGTTATGGGTGAGAGATATTCCCTAAATAACCTCATCTTAGCTATTACATTGAGACAACTCATTTATAAGGGTTGTGAAGCATACTTAGCCCATGTGATTGACATTAGTAACCCCACACCTAGTATTGATTAGATTCTAATTATGTCTGAATTTCTTGTCATGTTCCCCTAAGAGTTACCAGGATTACTTCTATAGTAGGAGCTTGATTTTGAAATTGAAATATATTTTAGTACCTCACCTATATCTATTACACCATATAAAATGACACCTATAGAACTGAAAGAGCTAAAGGTCTAGTTGGAATAATTGCTGGATAAGGGCTTTATCAGGCTAAATACTTTAACTTTAGGAGCACCTATGATCTTTGTAAAGAAGAAAGATGGGTCATTTCAATTGTGTATTGATTATAAACAATTGAATAAGGTGATTGTGAAGAATAAATATCATTTGCTGAGGATTGATGATCTTTTTTATCAGCTCAAAGGTGCTGGTGTCTTTTTCAAAGATATACTTGAGATTAGGGTATCATCATTTATGGATTAAGGAGGTTGATATACCTAAGACTGCTTTTAAAATTAGATTTAACCATTATGAGTTTCTAGTGATGCCATTTGGATTTACTAATGCTCCAGCAGCCTTCATGGACTTAATGAATAAGGTCTTTCAACCTTATTTGGATCAGTTTGTGGTGGTGTTTATTAATGATATTCTAGAGTATTCTAAGACTAGGGAGAAATATTAACAATATATCAGAATTGTGCTAAAGACCCTAAGAGATAAGCAAATATATGCTAAATTGAGTAAATGAGAATTTTGGTTGAATAAAGTGGCTTTCATATGTTATATTAGGTTAGTAGAAGGTATCAAAGTAGATTATAGTAAGGTTAATGTTGTGTTAAAATGGGAACTTCATAAGAATGTGACTGAAATATAGAGTTTCCTAGGAGTGGTTGGACACTACAGAAGGTTCATAAAGGGTTTCTCAATGATTGCAGCACCACTAACTAGGTTGATAAGGAAGAATGTAAAGTTTGAATGGGATGAAAAGTGTCAAGAGAGCTTTGATAAGTTAAAGGTAGTGCTGACTGAAGCACTTATCTTTACTCAACCTGAACAGAGGAAGGACTTTATCATTTATAATGATGCTTTATAAAATGGATTAGGATGTGTACTGATGCAAAAACGTTAAGGTAGTAGCTTATGCTTCTAGACAGCTGAAGCCACATGATAGAAATTACTCTACTCTTGATTTGGAGTTAGCTACAATTATTTTTGTATTGAAAATTTGAAGACCTTATTTGTACAGTGAAAGATGTTACATCTACACTGATTATAAGAGTTTGAAATATCTCGTCACCTAAAAG
>CANXYI010217846.1:0-12102 GCA_948208565.1 Hura crepitans | reverse complement strand
GTTAGGTGGTGAGAATTCAAGTGTGAGGAAGCAACCTTTACAATGCTCAATTGGTGGAGATAGGGGTGTGAATGCACCTTAGCTATGTGGAATATCTCAATTGTATTATGTCTTACTTAAATGTGCACATTTGTGTATGTTTTATTGTATGGAAACTTGGTATCATGTGTGTGCACATGTAGTTTGTGTAATTTGTGCCTATAATCATGTAATTGGCATCATTTTAGGGTAACTTGTTGAATAAAATAACAAAGAATTATATGTTTAAGTGTGTGTATCATGTGTGGTTGAATTGGGTCACAAAGTACGTATGTTATGTGTTTATGAAAATCTATCGCATTTGGTGTGCAAAATTGTCACAAATAGAGTATAAAAATCTTAGGGAAAATGACCTAAAAGTTTCATAGGTTACGAGTCTAGAATTGTGCTTGAAATTATGGATTTTTTGACTAAGATATAAATAAAGTTTGTGTACTCGATGATTTGGATTTAAAAGGAGGATAATGAGGTAAATAAGTTTGAAAATGTGACTTAAAGGATATGACTAACAAAAGACCTAAAAATAAAAAATGACTAAATGAATAGTGTCAATTGTGTAAACTGACCAAAAGGAAAAGTGACATTTGAGATAGTGTCAAAATGGACATGAATTGTGTGAGTTAGGACTAAAACATGACTTAGAGATAGAATAATAACAAATATGGTCTAAACGGGTAACGGCCCATTAGTTAGACACCCACTAAATGGGTTGACCGATCAACTAAGGGATAGAGCAGCTGCTAGGTAGTTGGTCCCTCTAGGGCCCACTGCCTTATATTTGTTGTGGTGAGACTATGTGACATGTCCTATGTCACAATTGCTATTTTGTGGATACTGGGAGTGGTCCATGGATGGGTCCTTGAGTATCCACCCTTATTTACTGATTTTATGGCTCGTAGATATTAGGAGTGGTCTTCAGATGGGTCCTTAAGTATCGAGCGAGGTAGGTACAGGTACCTAGGTCCTAAAAGTGAGCCACTGCATAGGATAGTCCCGTTATCCTATGTCTTTAAGTGTAGCCTATCTATGGGCTTGTAAATCGATAAAGTAAATGATAATGAATAATAAATGATTTGGATAAGTAGGTAATAGGTTGAGTTAAAAGAATGAATGAGTTTAGAGTTTCAGGATGACTTTCTATGTGTAGAACATTACATATTGCATGTTGCATGTGACATAATATAATTGCTTTATTCCACTACTGAGTCTTATACTCAACATGTTTGTGTTTCAATGCACAGGTTATGAGCAGAGTATATGTCAGCTTCAGACATTAATAATAGTGTAGATGTCCTAGTCTTTTAGTACATTATTTTCCTTTTTGAATCATGTATATGTATAGTGAACTGCACTCAGGTATGGAGGGTAGAATGGCTATTCTAGGTTGTGTGTATAAATGGATTATAAACAACATGTATGTATAGTATTATTTGTGAATGCATACCGTTTTGGCATGTTTGTATGTTGATGGGTCTACAACCCTGTGTGCTATGAATTTGATGATTTTTGAGTTGTTGGATGTGTCTTAAGGACTAAAAGGTCTTGTAGAGGAATAAGGAAGGGTTTTCAGTTAGAAGTGGTTTTTTCTTTAGAGTTTTAATTAGGTTAGGAACTAGGATAGCTGTTATACTACTCGAATTTTTGTAAATGTCTGGTATTTCCTGAGGGAAAGTTTAATAGACCAAAATAGCACATAATTAATGACTAAATCATAGAAATGCATAAAATGAGGATTAGTCAACAAAAGTCAAACTTAGGTAAAGGTTAAATGAAGGGTCTTAGGGAAATCCTAGGATGGATGCCCTCAGTGGGAAGTGACACCCATGCCTATTACAGGTAGAAATAGGTAAGGGATGTTACAATTAGTGGTATCAGAGTAGGTTTAAGTAGTTTTAGGCATTTGATACATGAGTCTATGAGTCTAGGGTGTTAGTAGGAGTCAAGCAATACTATATGATGCTGACCATTGTTTTTATTTCAATAATATGCGATGAGTGATAGAACCCCACCTGAAGGTGGAGAGGAGGTGGCAAGCTATGCATCCATGACTATACATGGAGCAGTAGGGGTGTAGCCATCCCTAATCTGAGTGATAAGGGATAGAGACAGTCACCACCACAGCTACCACAGCCACCACTTGCACCAAGGGTATAAGCTTCCTCAGAGCTGCCCCAGCAGATAGTGAACTTGCTGAGATAGACTGCAGCACCAGCTCTCGTGTCTATGATTATGACACTTCCACTAGCTCCTTCAGCTCCACAGAAGAGTTATTTGGAGAAGATAAAGAAATTAAGAGCTGTAGATTTTCAGGGAACATGAGAGGATGATGTAGCCAAGGTAGAATATTGGCTAGAGAGGACAAATCGAATCTTAAATGAGTTAGAGTGTCTAAAGATAGATTATGTAAGGAGTGCCTCATCCCTACTGCAAGAGGAGGTATACCATTGGTGGTACAGCTTAAAGAGAGGGAAGACAGTGGATGAGTTGACTTGGGTGTTCTTTGTGAAAGAGTTTAGAATAAGATATGTTCTAGATTCATATGTGGATAAGAAGCGACATGAGTTCTTTGATCTTAGACAAGGCAAAAAATCGATGTCAAAGTATGAGAAAGAATTTGATCACTTGAGCCGATATGCAATAGAATTTCTCTAAAGTGATGAGGAGAAATGTAAAAGGTTTTAGAGAGGTCTAAATGTGGAGATCCGGATACAGCTCTCTACTGAAGAGATTCATGATTTCTCAAAGTTAGTTGCTACTACCTATAGTATATAGGAGATGGTACAAGAGAAGCGGGAACTATTTTAGAGAAAGAGATCATTTATAGTCGGTCAAACAAGCTCAGCTCTAGGTGGGAGCAAGAGAGAGAGACAAATATTAAGGCTAGCCATCTCAGAGGCAATAGGGCTTACAGTCCCAGAGATCGGGCTAGTCATAGTGGGCCACTCAGGGCCATTCTTCCAGACCTTGACCGCCTCTTTCACAATCGACATTGAGTGCCCCTGCATTTAGAGTTAAGAGTGCTGCCCCATTATGAGAGACTTGTCTGAAGCCACACCAAGTGTTGGTCAAGAAGAGGGCCGTGTTTTATTTGTAGGGCTCATGATCACTAGTAGAGAGAGTGCCTATATAGGCTAGTTGAAGTAGTGCAGACCTAAGCATTCGTAGCAGATACAGTAGGTAAATAGAGAGGCCACCTAAACAGGAGTAAGCTACCAGTAGCTAGAGAGGTAAGCTTGAAGTGAAAGCTTCGGCACAACTGTATGCTATTCGTGCCTAGAAGGAGGCAGAGGCACCTGATGTTATTGTTGGTACTTTTCTTCTCCTTGACACTCTAGTACTAGCTTTGATAGACCTAAGCTATACATATTCATATATATATATATGCGCTACACAAGCTAGAAATAAAGAGTTGGAATTGAGCATATTGAATTAGACATACAAGTAAGTAATCTGATAGGTTAGAGTCTGACAGTGAACATAGTATATAGGCACTGTTCTCTGATGGTTCAGGGTTAAATATTCCTTGTTAATCTGATTGAACTACCTTTCAATAAGTTTCACATGATATTAGGTATGGATTATTTGTCAGAGCACAAGGTTGTGATAGATTGTGAAAAGAAGAGGTTGAATCTTTAAACCCTAGTAGGTAGAGAGATGATAGTTATGGGTGATAGAGACTCCCTGTACAATATAATCTCAGCCATGATAGCTAAGAAACTTATTCAAAATGGATGTGAGGCTTTTCTAGCTACAGTGGTAGATACTGCAGTCTAGATACCTAGTTTGGATCAAATACCAATTGTATCTAAGTTTCCTTATCTATTTCTTGATAAGTTGGTAGGGTTGTCACTGCATCGAGAGTTAGAGTTTTACATCGAGATATATCTAGGTGTAAACCCATTCTCAATTACTCCTTATAGGATAGCACTAGTAGAGTTGATAGAGTTGAAGATGCAATTACAGGAGTTATTGGACAAGGGCTTTATTAGGCCTAGTGTATCACCGTAGGGAGTTCTAGTGTTAATTATGACAAAAAAAGGATGGATCCCTCAAATTATGCATTAATTATAGGTAGTTGAACCAGGTGATAGTTAAGAATAAGTATCCACTACCTCGGATAGATGATCTCTTCGATCAATTGAGAGGTGCCAGTGTCTTTTCTAAGATTCATTTGAGATCAAGGTATCATCAGCTATGGATTAAAGAGAGTGACATTTTGAAGACTGCTTTCTAAACTAGATACAAGCATTATGAATTTCTAGTGATGCCATATAGGCTTACTAATGCCCCTATTGCATTCATAGACTTGATGAACATGGTGCTTAAGTAGTATCTGGATCAATTTGTGGTGGTGTTTATTGATGATATTTTAGTGTATTTGAGAACTTGAGAGGAACATGAACAGCACCTTCAGATTGTGCTACAGACATTGTGAGGAAGCAATTATATGCCAAGTTGAGTAAATGTGAATTTTGGCTAGTTGAAGTGGCATTCTTAGGCTATATTGCCTTAGCTGAGGGCATTAGGGTGGACCTGAGGATGGTGAAAGCTGTATTGGAATGGAACCTACCTAGTAATGTGACTGAAATCCGAAGTTTCCTAGGATTGGCAAGGTACTACAGGAGGTTTGTGAAGGGATTCTTGATGATTATAGCTCCATTGACACGATTAATCAGAAAGGATGTAAAATCTATGTAGGATGACAAGTGTTAGGCTAGTTTTGACAAGTTGAAGAGAATACTAACGGGAGCTCTTATTTTAACACAACTTGAACAAGGTAAGGAGTTTGTGATTTACAGTGATGCATCATACAATAGACTTGGGTACGTGTTGATGTAAGAAGGGTAAGTGATTGCTTATGCTTCTAGGCAACTATAGCCACATGAAAGGAATTATTCGATGCATGATTTGGAGTTGGTAGCTATAGTTTTTGCACTAAAAGTTTAAAGGCATTATCTATAGGAAGAGAGGTGTTATATCTACATAAATCATAAGAGCTTGAAGTATTTGCCTATTCAAAAAGAGCTAATTTTGAGACAATAATGATGGATAGAGTTGATCAAGGACATAGATGCTTTAAGCAAAAAGATGATAGCTACCTTGAAGCTGATGTATGCTCAAGTGAAGTACACACCAAAGGTGCAGTATTGGCTGAGTTGTAAGTTAAGGTTGACTTTAGGCAATAGATGAAGGAAGAATATATGAAAGATGTACACTTGAGGTAGATTATAGATAAAGTCAAAAAGGAGAAAGCTATAGGATTCAAACAGAAGCATATACTATCAAGGTAGGCTATGTGTACTTACTATCGATGACTTGAGGATGCAGATTTTGAGGGAAGCTCATGAGGCGCCATATTCAATGCACCCAGGTAGCATGAAGATGTACCTTGGGTTGAAGCTTTACTATTGGTGGCTTGAGATGAAATGGGAAGTCACTAAGTACATGAATAGATGCTTGACATGTTAGCAAGTGAAAGTAGAGCACCAAGTTCCTTCTTAATTGCTACACCTAAATACAATTCTAGAATGAAAATGTGAGAAGATCACTATAGATTTCATGATGGTATTGCTAATGACAAGAAACAGATGCGATGCCATATGGGTGATTGTGGATAGGCTGACAAAGACAACTTACTTCTTACCTATGAGGATGGATTATTCACTAGAGAAATTAGCTAAGTTATTCATTGATGACATCATAAGATTGCATAGAGTGCTGGTAGTGATTATATCAAATCAGGACTTGAGATTCACATCTTGATTATTGAGGAAATTACAAGAAGCCTAGGGTACTTGACAGACTTATAGCATCGCATTCCACCCTGACACAGATGGCCAGTCAGAGAGAGTAATACAAGTGTTGGAAGACATATAAAGAAGCTATGCCATCGAGTGTAAAGGCAACTGGGATTAGTATTTGGCATTAACTGAGTTTGCCTACAACAACAGTTTTTAGGCTATCTTGGGCATAGGACCATATGAAGCATTATATGGTTGCCGATGTAGGGCTCCACTTTATTAGAGTGAAGTGGGTGAAAGTAGAATTGTCATATCAAATTTAGTGTGGGATGCTAAAGAAAAGGTCAAGTTGATCAAAGAAAGATTAAAAGCAGCCATAGACATACATAATTCTTTTGCAGACCTAAAAAGGAGAGACATAGAATATGAAGTAGGGGATCAGGTATTCTTGAAAGTGTCACCTTGGAAGAAGATCTTGCAGTTTGGTAAGAAGGGCAAGCTTAGTCGTAAATTTATCGAGCCATATGAAATTATAGAAAGAGTGGGCTCGTTGGCTTACAAACTTGTGTTGCCACCAGAATTACAACAAATACATGATGTCTTTCATGTATCCATGTTAAAGAGATATCGGTTAGACCCAACCCATGCATAGCTGCTGAGGAGATACGAGCACAACTTGACTTGACATACGAGGAAGAACCGGTAGAGATCCTAGCTATAGAGGTGAAGCAGTTGAGGAACAAGGAGATTCCAATGGTGAAAGTGCTCTTGAGATATCACAACATGACAAAAGCCACATGCGAGAGAGAGGTACAAATACAAAGGTAGTACCCTCATCTATTCAGTTCAAGTAATTTTGAGGATGAAATCTCTTAAGAGGGGAAGCGTTGTAATGCTCGATAGTCAAAGTCTTATAAATAGTACCAAACGGACCCAAGTGATGTTCCCTATGGTGCGAGTCATCATTTTGTGTCTGATGATTAGCATATTGGTCATAAAACTTTGACGGGCCAAAAAATAGGGAAAATGAATGAATTAAAAATTTTAGCAGAACCAATAATTCAAATTATTGTATAAACTACTGTTTACGGAGATAAAATGAGGTTAGGCCAAGATAGCCCTGGGAATGTGCCCAGATGGTCTCAAAAATAGTATACCCTTGATCTCAAAAATTTCATTGAGTATGATAGAGAAAGAATTAGAATTTTTCAAGGTCAACTGGTATTTTTTTTGAATATTTTATATTAGCTATAAATAGTGCCAAAAAAGTCAACAGTTTACTTTTGACCTAAAATTTTCCATAGGCCTTCGGGACCCAAAGCAATGATTTTTAAAAATATAATGAGAATTTTTAGAGGACCAAGGAATATTTTACGAATTTTTGAATGTTAAACTTAATCTATGGTGAATAGTATTTTTGCTCCTGAATGAGTATTGAGCTAAAATTTTGCAAGGGCCTTACTGGCTATAATTGAGAATTTTAGGGAATTAAATAGGAATTTTCTAAGAACTATAGAATATTTTATGAATTTCTAGGCAAAAAGGTGACATAAAAGGTTCATTAAGTAATTGGGCTCCATTTGTCCTAATTAAATGGATCTAGCCCAACCCATAGCAATTTTTATTCATGTGTAACCAGCCACACATGTGCCATGGATCACCTTCCTACCCAACCCAGAGAATTCAACACCATTAACATAGTAAAACCACCATTTTTTGTCACCTTCTCTCTCTTAAAGCTCCCATAATTCATCAAAAAGATTATAGAAAACAAGCCTCCACTCTCTAAGGAAATCAATTCTAGCAACAAATTGAAGAAAATAAGCCAAAATTGAAAGTTTCCATACTTGGGTGAATAGTGCCCAAGGGAGGTAAATGGCCAAGAATTTCATTTTTTTATTTTTGTTATAGGTAGCTTAAGAAAACCTATTGTTTTAGAAATTTGATTTGAGTCATAAGTGATTTTATAAGAATTTTTATAAGATATTTTGGTGTATGTTAGGTGGTGAGAATTCAAGTGTGATAGAGCAAGCTTTACAAGGCTCAATTGGTAGAGATAGGGGTCTGAATGCACCCTAGTTAAGTGGAATATTTCAATTCTATTATGTCATACTTAAATGTGTATTTTTGTGCATGTTTTAATGTATGGAAACTTGGTATCATGTGTGTGTACATGTAATTTGTGTAATTTGTGCCTATAATTATGTAATTGGCATCATTTTAGGGTAAGCTGTAAAATAAAATAACAAAGAATTATGTGCATAAGTGTGTACATCATGTGTGGATGAATGGGGTCATAGAGTTTGCATATTATGTGTGTGTGAAAATCTATTGCATTAGATGTGCAAAATTGTCAGGAACGGAGTATATAAATCTTAGGAAAAATGACCTAAAACTTTGGCAAGTCACGAATCCATAATTATGCTTAAAATTATGGATTTTGTTAATAAGATATAAATGAAGTTTGTAAACTCGATGATATGGACTTAAAAGGAGGATAATGAGGTAAATAAGCATGAAAATGTGACTTGAAGGATATGACTAATGAAAGACCTAAAAATAAAAAATGACCAAATGAATAGTGTTAGTTGCAGAAACTGACCAAAGGAATAGTGACATTTGCAACAGTGTCAAAAAGGACATGAATTGTATGAGTTAGGACTAAAAACATGACTTAGAGATAGAATAATAACAAATACGATCTAAACTGGGTAATGATCCATTAGTTAGACACCTACTGGATGGGTTGACCAGTCAACTAGGGGATAGAGCTGCTGTTAGGTAGTTGGTCCCTCTGACGTCCATTACCCTTTATTGGTTGTTCTGAGGCTATATGATATGTCTTATGTCACGATTGTTGTGTTGCGGATATTGTGAGTGGTCTACGGATAGGTCCCTAAGTATCCACCCTTATGTGCTGATTTTAAGGCTTGTAGATATTAGGAGTGGTCTACAGACGGGTCCCTGAGTATCTGACAGTCCATCTATTAGTTCACTATTAGGAGTAAATTTATAAAGTAAATGATAATGAATAATAAATTATTTGGATAAGTAGGTAACAGGTTTAGTTAAAAGAATGAATGAGTTTATAGTTTCTAGATGACTTTCTATATGCTGAACATTGCTTATTGCATGTTGCATATGACATAATATAATTGCTTTATTCCACCACTGAGTCTTGTACTCAGTGTGTTAGTTTTCCGGTGCGCAAGTCTCGAGTAGAGTATAGGTCAACTTTAGACATCAACAACGGTGTAGCAATCTTACTCTTTTGGTACATTATTTTCCTTCTTGAATCATGTATATGTATAGTGAACTGCATCATGTATATAAGGTAGAATGGGTATTTTGGGTTGTTTGCATAAGTGGATTATAAATAGCATGTATGTACAATATTATATGTGAATGCATACCCTTTTAGCATGTTTGTGTGTTAATGGGTCTACAACCCTACGTGCTGTGAATTTGATGATTTTTGAGTTACTAGCTATGTCTGGAGGATCAAAGGGTCCCGAGGAGGAATAAGGAGGGTTTTCGAGTTAGAAGTGCTTTTTTCTTTGCAGGTTTAATTGGGTTAAGAACCAGGGTAGCTGCTATGCCACCCGAATTTTTGTAAATGTCTACTATTGCCTGAGAGAAAGTTTAATGGACCAAAATAGCACATAATTAAGAACTAAATCATAGAAATGCATAAAAAAGAGGTATTTGGTCAACATTAGTCAAACTTAGGTAAAGGTTAAATCAAAGGCCCCTAGGAAAATCCTAGGATGGGTGACCTCAGTGGGAAGTGACACCCATACCTTTTTCAGGTAGAAATGGGTAGGGGGTGTTACAATAGTAATAATAAGATGGGACATTTTTAATATCGATAGATCAACATATGTTATATTCTTGTTTGTATTAAGCAATAGTTCACACAAGTTATAACCACAGAGATACTTAGAGATAACATGTTGATGCTTACTTAGGAACTAAGTATATCAAAGACCTACCATGTGTGACACGCCTTACCCAATTTAGATGTTGGTCAGTCACTAAGCCTCACTAAGGTATGCATGCATATTGAAATACCTAAACTCATATACTCATTTCCTTATTTTTTCAAAAACTTTTTAAATAGTGTTACTTATTTAAAATTAGAAATCCTTGTGTTAAAAATCTGATAGCATAATAGCTGTACCGGGCACTATCCCAAATTTTAAAAGGTAACCTACACAATAAAACACACTTATATATCTCAAACACACACTTTCACCTACTCAATGTGATCCTCATATCACTCTAACAGCACATAACACAACACATGATATCACAACCTCTGGAAGAGATATCATAAAACATATCATACAATATCACAGTTTTATACAATCAATAAACATCAAAATTCAAAAAGAATGGTTACAAAATAATTTCAAGTTAGGCCCATCCCCTTTACATAAACACTTGAATGGACCCTATGCATCACTTTTATAACAAAAAAAGGGCTTTAAAAAAAACAAAGCCTTCTCTTTAATTTTCTTACTGTCCTAAGGCTTTTAGTATGAAAACATTCTTTTACCTATGAGTCGTAAAACAAAGGACATGCTAAGCATATTGCATACTGATTAAATCAAAATACTATGTGCTATCATTGCCATTATACCTTTTATAAGCTCATACCAATTATTGACATGCAATACCATTTAACACTCGCATATCACACATTTATAGAATGATAAATTGCAATGAATATAACTATCACGTGCTTTATGCACCAATAATGTCAAAACATACATGTATAGAAAACTGTATGTAATAATCTCATTACTTCTAATTAAACCAAAATCTCATCATATTCGATTTTTTGATAATTTTTTACAGTTAATAAAAGCATAATATTTTCGTTTATATACTTTCCTTCTTTTAAAATAAGCCCATGGAAATTTCCATAATCCTATGGATAATGGGATCATAAAATTATGTAAGGAACCACATTTTGGACCTTATGACTATTAGACTAGCATAAGAAAAATTGTGTACTGGATTTCCCCATGGGACCTTGTGGTGACACCTATGTGTGTCTATGCAATGGTTTCCCCTACGGAAGCTTGTGGTTATACCCATATGATCTTACAATCCTGACACACATATTCATAGGTAAGACTAAAAGTGAACCTTTGGATACTCATCTAATAATTGAAGTGCCCTAGCAACTACTATATCCCCTAGCTCACCGGTTAACCTATCCATTACCTAAGTTGTTACATCTGATGGGCTAAAAACAAAGGCTATTAGTTTCATCATGTTAAATAAGTTTAAATAAATTTTAATATGCATGTTTTAGCTATTACATGACTAAAACTGCATTTATACCTTGAAAACACCATTTTCAGCACCTATGCCTATTTTGCTCACATTATGCCTTATTCAGATTTAAAAGCATTATCCACTTCAATCTTTAAATTTTAGCTTGCATATCATATTTACATGCTCAATTTAAGGTCATAATGGCATTCAAGTCCATTTATGCCTTTATATTCATTAAATTTTTAACTTATGGCATAATGTGCTCATAATAGCCTTTTTAGGTTCCATTTCAGGTTTTAGACTCTTTTAGGTCTCAAACCTTTTATTTTTCATGAATTACATTATTTACATGTTCAAAATATAAATTAAAACATGTATACACCAACACTATCACAATTTTATGAGATACTAATCATGTTGCACATTTTAGGCCACTTGGCCAAGAAAGCTTAATTAGGCATTTTTTAGTTCTAGTCCTTATTTTGCTCAAGCAAAACATCATATTTCAATTTGACATAGTGTATTAAACATGCATATATCATAATACCCAGCCAACATGTATTTGCCCATCTATAAAGGCATACCATATAATTCCAATTCTATAACATAATCATGTATAATTAACCCTTATAACACAAAATTTTTGGGTCCTCTCTTCTTCTCGGTAGTTTTGGCCATTATGCCAATTTTATACTTTGTTAGTTAGTTCTTTCTTAACTTAAGCTTATTAAATGTCCAATAAGTCACTTACCCCATTTCATAGTCATGTACACATATAAATATTCATGATTTTGTTTTCTAAACACTATATTTCAACTTATTACATTGACATTCTCTTTTTTGCCATGTAACTACATGTATCCTTAATTAGCATTTAAGAATATAACTCACGCCTTGGTAACATAACAATTGGCCATTCATTAAAAACAACCATATATTAATGCTTTGAATCATACATTACACATCCACACATTGTTTCATATAATGTCATGCTCATAATTACACATTAAGGCATTTTCACACTATATGCACATAA